>NKCJ01000011.1:0-218174 GCA_003947015.1 Fusarium sp. AF-6
GACTTTGGAGACATCCGTAACGTCTTGGACACACCCCGAAAGGTTGTTAAATCGACGCTCGTATTGGTCGATACCAACCAGAACGGCCCATCGGCTCTGACTTTCAGGCCGCATGGTTGAGCGGGCTCGTAAAGAAATGAGGATTGTTTAAGAGATGGTTGACGTAGGTTTTGTTTGTGCAACGCTGAAGTGAAGATGTGAGGGATGAAACAGAAACTCATTGTGTGCCCGACTCTCGCTCTATTTATAGACACAAGGTGCCTTACCTAGATAGGTACCTAGAGAGGGTGGCCTTACCGAAGTTTTCCGGCGGACTGTGCGGCGTTCAAGGCAGGCTGTGCGATGTCTAAAGTAGGCTGTACGCCTCTTTGCAACGAACTCTTCTGAATGGTCAGAAGGAGTTCACTCCCTTGAGCTATAAAATGAGGCCTGCAACGTGGCTGCTTAGATAGCCATAGCCGACATTTCGTATCTCTCCTTCCAGCTACCGCGTTTGCACTTTTACCAGCGGTGAGCTGAACGACATCTTGGCTGAATCTTCTCGGGGCAATGATCCCTCCGACTCTCCAGATCAAAACATATAAGGAGCCAAGTCGCAGCTCCCCAACGCCAATCTGGTCCTGCGAAGTAATCAGTTGGACCAACTTTTTCTATTGGCTCAGTATCAATGATGAATACCATACCATTACCGACGTGGAAATCCTCCCTTGAGGAGATCGATAAGGCTGTCGAGGCAGCGCGTCTGGTCTCTCGATCAAACGACACACCCAACCGAGCCGCAATCCTTGATCGTGGGGGCATCGCATTGCTTTTTCGATCTAGCCGCACTTCGCCCCCAAGCTCAGGTGATATTGAGGAAGCTGCAGACCTTGGTCGGATGGCTTTAAACGCACTCGCGCCTGGTGACCAGATTGAGGGGTTGATACGGAGTCATTTATGCTCTATTTTATTGAGCTGGTCCCATGCTATAGACGACTTTGAAACCTACGACAAACTTCTTGAGGAGGCCCATTCCCATGGTGTCAAAGCTGTACAGCTACTAGATCATGATAAAACAGCTTTACTGATGACCCGGTCACTCGTCAGCCAGGCACGGCTGCAGCAAGCTATCCGAGACGACAAGCAGGAAACTCTCGACCGACTTATTACCGACCAACAAGCTCTCATCAAGGCTGAGCATCCAGATACCAAGTCTCTTGCAGCAAACTATTCTCGGCTCGGGGTGATGCTTGGCGAGCGCCATAACCGTACTGGTTCAAGAGCTGACCTCGAAGAGGGCATCAGATTCCACTACAAAGCAGTCGAGTTAGGAAAAGAGTCGGAGGATGCAGACATCTGGACAAAGCGAATGAATCTTACCAACGCCCTGATCATCCACTATCGTTCGACCGGCGCTTACCAAAGCCTTGATGCCGCAATACAGGAGACCACCATCCTCATTGATGGGTTTACCCCTGATAGATCCCCAGAAGATACGCCGAGTCATTATGCCCGGGCACTTCGATTCCACGGCAGCGCGCTGGAGGCCAAGTGCTATCACTTCCGCAATTCAGACCTTGGCGTGGCGATGGATGCCATTGATAGTGCCATTCAGTGCGGCCAAGAAGCTCTAAGTCGACTCAGCTCGGCTGATGTGTGGTACTCCCTGGTCCTGATTAGTACTACGTCTTGGTATGGGACCAAGATGTCAATGACAGAGAACAGTTTCTGGGGAGACGAAGGCCTAAAGTTACTCAAGGATGCCGTCAACTCGCAGTCCAAGTCACTAGACCACGGTGACCTGCGGTCGAGCATGACACATCTCCTCCAGGCTCAGTTTCAACTCTTGAAACAAAGTCATCGAGAGGATGCACTTGAAAAGTTGAAAGAAGCCATACACTGGGGTCAAGAAGCTGTGGAACTGACCAGGCCCGGCGAGGCTTTGCTTGGGGAACGGCGTCTGAATGTTGGAAAGATGCTTTTCAGCAAAATACTACTTCAATACGACAAGAAGGATGACGAGAAAGCGACAGAGGCCTTCATTCTCGCGGCCAAGACAGCAAACGCGTCTCTTGCTGTCCGTATTCCGGCTGCTGTGCAGGGTTGTTTGTGCCTGCAAGAGTTGCGAAGGTACCACGAAGCGCATGAGTTGTGCAAAGGGGCGATTGCTCTACTATCAACGGAAAATCTGATGGCCTTGTCTACCAAGGACCTTCAAGTCCTCATGCGCCACGTGTCTGGATTGGGCTCTTTGGCATCGTCCATCGCCCTTCTGGACGATCAGCCGGAGTTTGAAGCACTGAGGCCACTCGAAATAGCACGATGCGTGATATCCGAGTTGGCCATGAGAGGCAACACCGACTTGTCTGAGCTACAAATCCTCAAGCCGGACATGGCTAGAAAGTATGCCGAGACAAGCTCCGAATTAAGACGGGCAACCAACCAGCTACAGCGGACTGAGCAGTCGACACCCTCATCAACGCTCCCAGTATCTTCTCAAAGCCTCCATGAGCTTCAACAGACACTAATTCACTCGATCCAAGCCCAAGAGGAAGAGATTAGAACTCTTGAAGGGTTCGAACACTTTCAACAGCCGTTGACAGAGTCAGAGGTGAAGAAGCTTGCCTGTGACGGTCCGATCATCACAATTAACACCTCTACAATCGGGTCTGATGCCTTCATTGTGACCGAAAAGGATATCAAGATGGTCCCCCTGCCCGAAATGAAGTACAATGAGCTAAGGAGAAAGCTTCAAGTTTTCGACAGACATGGGAACCTGGCTCGCAACGCTAAGCCAAGGATTCCGAAGCATAAGGCACTCGGTAACACGGAAGAAACGATTTCGTGCGCTCTGAAGTGGCTGTGGGATACCGCCGTTGGTCCTATCCTGGAAAAAACACCACTGACAGAAGGCGGGCGTGTCTGGTGGATCACGTGTGGGCTTGCTGGGCGAGCACCTTTCCATGCTGCTGGCGACCATTCTCCAGGTAGCCCCAACAACACTATCAGCCGTGTCGAATCCTCGTACATATCCTCTTTCAAGGCACTGCGGCATGCAAGAGCACAGCAAAAGAGATCCTTGCCCGAATCTACGTCAGTATCGAGGCGAGCGAAACGCGACATGCTACTTGTGACTGTGTCACACAACCCACCATACCATGAGTTGGATACGAGTGCTGAAGAGAAAGTCATCAAACGCGTGTTCGAGGGTGGTCCTGGTCTCGCTGATCTAGCGAGCTTCACTCATCTTCGTGAACCAGACCCAGAAAAAGTGCTCGAGCAACTACCCAAGCACGCTTTCGTACACTTCGCATGTCACGGTGTTTCGATCGACCATGACCCTTCACAGAGCGGCTTAATACTTGTTGGAACAGACGATAATGGAAGAACAATACCAGCCAAGTTGACTGTCGGTCGCTTGGAGCAGATGTTTATAGAGAAGCCGCTTGAGGTGGCTGAAGGCGTTGGAACACTGGCTTATCTCTCAGCTTGCTCGACGGCAGAGCAGACCAGCAGTGGACTGCCGGATGAAGCCATCCACCTTGCAAACTCATTGCAAGCTATTGGGTTCCGGCATGTCATAGGGACGATGTGGGGTGCGAATGATCAAGCTGCTGGCGATGTAGCGCGTCGTTTTTACGAGGAACTCTTGAAAGATGAAGAGTTACAGGAACCACAGGAGAGTTTTGAAGCCAGTGGAAGGATAAGTAAAGGCATCGATGTCGCAGGGGCGTTGCACAGAGCGATTAAGGACTACAGAGATGTTGTCATGAAACAGGAGAAGGAGAGGCTTCTGTGGTGTCCGTTCATCCATATTGGTGTCTGAGGGGCCAGCCTGTAGGTTCATTATTTATTACTCGTTTGGGATACTTTTCTATATTGGAGGGGAACATCAAATGTAGAAAAATCTGTGAGGTGAGGTGAGGTCCTTCGTGTTCCACTATCGAGTTCTTTCTGACCCTCAGAGGTATCGGATTGTTTAGGTCGTAAGTCTATTGTAATTTCTTTTTCCTTTTCTCTTTACAAGAGCTTTTTTTTTTATCTATTTACTTGCCTCTATACCTTACCGTGTTTCCCTCTTTCTGCTTTCTGACGCAACTATGAGCGTCCCCGTTACTCAACATTTGCCCAGCGTCAGTGCCTGACGCATCAGCGCCCAATGTTACAAACAGGGTGCCTCTCACACGGGTATCTGCACATTTGGACCTACACTGCCAATCCGGTTTCGACTATCGCAGGAAACAAGGAACTTTGCGTCACACCGCATAAGCAACGGACCGTCCTTGGTATTAGGACTTGGGAGGTCTTTGCAAACTCCTAGATACCTCTCTGAACATGACACTTATCCTGTACGGAAATATTCACGATACAATGAGTGATCTGTTGGATAATGTCCCTGACTACCCGGTTACACATTCTCCGAGGGGTCTTTTTATCCAAACGATACAAACATGGTTACAGATATGTGAAACTGAACATACATGCCCAGTCGAAGTACAAGCACGGCAGATTCCAAACTGGCTTATCGATACAAAACAATAATGCATTGTACGTGGAACCGACCAAAACTACATTGCTCTCAGCTATACGTGGCGAGATTCTTTCTCGGCTTCGTCGAGTGAGGGCAAGGGCTCTTTTCAGTTCGGCAATGAGACGCTCTCGATGCTACAGGAACCAGATTGCCTAAAGAGGAGCGACGTTGCGAACCAACTGCCTAAGGTCGTTAAAGACGCCATTGAGTTTGTGCCTCTTATCGGAGGCAGATATCTATGGATAGATAGGCTTTGCATCGAAATACTGGGGGGAAGAAGAGACATGCCGGTTCTGCAATGTTCTTTGGGTTGTACGGAAGTGGGATCTTTATTATCGAGTGGCATGGACGGATTGCGGAGAAAACATTGATGGCAAATCAGTCTTCAGAAATAGATGTTGTCTTAGATTAGCATCTTAAACTATAAGTCATGGCTTGAAGGTTCGGACCCAAAATAGTATAATAACAATCAGAAACCTAGGCCGCCTGTAGTATTCTCTTGCGGCGCTCCCCGACAAAATTCCTCTCCCACCGCTGCTGTGTATTATCATGAAGGGCAATCTCCTACTTGATTCCTCTTTAAGAAGCCTTTTCATATAATGCCAGACATGATTTCAGCCCGTTGCCCCTTTTCTACTTTATTTAATATGACACCTAAGAATCGCCACAACAGTCTCCAGTATGATAATGAACGTCCTGATGGCAATGATCGACCTCCCATTCATGGCGCTTACTCTCCATCTTGTCCATAAGCTGGCTAACTGCCTGAGTAGCCTCATCTCTGCGAAAAGCGTGCGGCCATCCAAACCCCCTGTAAAGCTGCCTAATATACTGATAATCCAGGTGTGTCCCCCAATGTTCCTCCTGCTGAGACACGACTTGTTCTTCGGTGACTACGTCGGTACTTTCAGGGACATTCTCGTCAAGGATAGTCCTGTTGTGACAGGGGATAAGCTGAAGGTTCTCGAACTTGCGTCTGAGTTCCTCGAAGTAGGTCCTGACATCGACGGGATCTCCTCCATCCATGCGAAGATTCTCCTCGTTAACTTCGCCGTCCCGTACGTTGAAATAAATGGCCTTTCCACCTGTTTCCCAACCTTGGGAGAATGGAAAAGTATCGGAGACGTCAATTTCCCCCCCTCTTCGCTCAGAGTAGTGGGAATCTCCAAGAAGCTGTCCCATAAGATCGAATTCCTCCTCAACGTCACGACGAGACATTCGTGTGTAGTCAAGAAGTCGTGACTTGTAGTGAAGAAGCGCTTCGGGAGCATTCTCAGAGTAGGGTAGATGTCGTATGACTTCGTATACACGTTCAGACTTTGGCGAGGCAGTTGACTCGGGGATGTTTGGCCATCCACCCGGCGGCGGCATCTTTAGGTTGGCATCCCGGAAGTGGATGGTTTTAAGAAAGTTGTAAAATTCTAGGAAGATTTCCACTATATCTTCGACAGAATAGGCGGGCTCAGCAGGGACGTCCTCATCACTTTCAGACCAGTCTGATTCGAACTCTCCTGACAAGGGCGGCGTTGAGGGGGGCGTGGATGGAGACTGGCTCCGCTGTGACATTTTGGTTGATGAGGTTACTTTCGGGAGTCTGGGCTGAATAAAAGGGAAAAGGTTCAAAGAGGTGTTGGTTCGGCACATCGAAAGATATTTATCAAGCGAGAGCCCACAAGGGTCCAGGGGTAGCCTCAGGCACCTAGCAACTCGGCCATTACCATTATTGGTATAGAATCCATTATACGCGAGTGTTATCAAAGAGCCTATAATGTATTTCACGGCATCGAATTCTCGTGTGATCAAATATTGATAACCTTGGTCTCTGTTCCTACGGCTCATGTCCCCGTGTAGAAGTAAGGGCGGCCTCAAGATAGCACGCTCGTTGCCATTTCTTAACCTTAGCTTATTATAGCCGCTTAGTGCAGAGTGAATGTAGACCATCGGGAGCTCTCCTGAATAACTGCGCTGTAGTTATGGCAACTCTGGTTCCATACCGCCGAGGAATTCACCTTCACCTGGGGTCTCGATGCCAAGGGTTCATGCGTCATAGTGGAAACAACGGAATATTTCGTGACGGTCTCGCCTCCTTTGTTGCAGCTCCTGAGCTTGAGTGTGTTCTGGGCAATGCCCACCGTCTTGGTCTGATCCTCGGGCTTGATGCTGCAACTTTTCGTCCGAGTGTTGCTGGGTGTGGTATTGCTGGGGCTGACGTCCTTGCTCTCGCGAGGCCGAGGTCGAGGGTTACCTTCGTCGCCCTTCTTTCCACTGTACTTCTTGATCTTGGTGGGCTCTTTGTAGCTCGATTTGTCCCTCGGTGCGAAGCTCAGGATATCAAAGGCCTGCTTTATCTCACCTGGCACTAAATGGGATCCGCCGCACGGGCTCAACCACCACTCAAACGCGCCCAAGGGATCCTCTTCTTTTGAGTAGACGTAGTTGGTCAACTCGACCGCCGTGAGTGCCATGCCTGTCTTGGACGTTAGTAAGGATAGTGAAACCTTAGGGGGACCAGTCGACACTCACCAACGCCAGCAGTGAGCGATCTGCCTCCAAAATTGCTTAAGCCGACATCTATGACGAGCTTGAGAGCTGACATGAGGATGAAGCAACCGATCTAGGGACACTTGTAAGTATAAAGAGCAACGGAGGATTAGGTAACTTACCTGGGCGATGGCGGGTAGCGCTTCAATGAAATAGTCCACCATATCATTTGCAAGCCAGTTATCACAGCTACATTCACCTCTGGTAACGAGTCTTCCAGTCGACGGTTGTCGCTGCCAGGGTATACTTTTCAGGCCACCCTCACTTTCAGGGCTCCAGAGTATACAACCCCAGTTACTGGTTCTGTTTTCTTCCTTGGCTTTGTCTAGGGTCTCTTGGCAGGCCTTCTTGCACCCCGCTAGTTGCTGTGGGTCTTGGTAGCCGTCTTTGTATATGAGACATTGCTTGTCGTTCTTATCTCGATTCTTGACTGAGTCTTCTTCAAAGTCTGGAGGAATTGTAACCACACCTGGCGCGTGATCATTGCTTCCTCTTTTCTCTCTTTTCCACTTCCCCCCTTGGTGGGCGTTTGGGGTGGCAGTCTGGCATACTTTAGGTGGACAGTAGCCGTACCTGCATGTGAAGTTACAAAGACGGTTTAAGTTAACGCTCAAAATACCATAGTCACAGATACCTTCGGGACAGAAGCCGTAGGAGGCGCAGGAGAAACCGCAGAGATCGTACGTGGCGAAGAATTGTTCACCTCCTTTGATATAGCCTTCTCCAGAAATGGGCCTTTGTTGTATGGCGCCAATATCATCAAGATTGGTAGTGGAGTGAACCGATCCAGTACCCCATTGGAGAGAGGCCAGTAGTGTTGTTAGATAAGAGCGCATGATGACATGCTAGGAAGCCTAGGAGCTAGGTTGAAGAGGGAGAAGCGGTGTAAGCTGGCAATGGACGAATCAGAGAGCGAGTAGTTGAGTTAGAACCAAGGTACTTATACAGGTGAAGAGACTCGAGGCTAGGGACTAGCTAATTTGCGGGTGAGAGAATGACGAAGTGAGTGACTGAGCGCTTGACTCACGGAACCCATGTCGTAAGAAATCTCTTTGCCTCCTTTATCAGATACTGAAGGTACTTTGAGGGAGTTGGTGCGATTTGAGGTGCCTATCTATGATGTGAACCCCTTACGTGACTGCGATGCGATGATTACCTATTCCGTTGCTGCTAGGACAGACTAACAGACGCATGATGCTCCACCATGCTGCAACGTCAACTAGCTAAAGACAGGGAGGATGGTGGTGATATTCCCTCGCTAAATCAGAAAAAGCATGAGCCCCAGCCACCGTTGACCAACGTTCACACTCAAACCGTAAACCGTGGATGAGAGTAGTCTTGGACCGCGGGTCATTGTTGACTCTGTCTGTGACGCAATGTTTAGATCAGCAGCACATCACTGGGCTATTGGAAGCTTTTCATTAGTCATGGGCTACCAGATAGATTGCGGTGTTTCACATGATGGGTTTGATGCCGGCATGTACTATTAACTGCATCTTTTGCTGTTGTGGTTGGTCTCTTGTGGGCTCGTCATTGAATATACTGACAACGCCAACGCTGAGAATTGACACGCGAGGATAAGTAGATATCTAACATATGTCCCTCCCAAATTGTATCAATAATCCAACTTGCAAGAACTTCCACGAAAGTTCTCAATCCGGTCCAAATCTGTCTTCACGGATCCTAGCTTCTGGACCTCGCCAGTCGACATGGATCGTCTCGACTTGACAGCCTTTTCATACCCACCCCGTCCCACTCCTGCGCCAGCTAGGAAGCCAAAGACAGCCATGAAAGCACTACTAGAGTCCTCTACGATGCTGTAAACCATCAGGCCCGCCTCGCCTGCGACACCAGTCAGGAGGAGGATTGAACGCAACGACGACATGCCGGCCGCGATGCCCTCTCCAACGACGGGGAGGAAGAAGAGGAACCCCGTAACGAAGCCAACGATCATTTCCTCCCGCTCCGCCTTCTTGATCTCCTTGGCCGTCTCGATGATTGTGTCCATGCTCGCGACGGCTGCCTCCATCGTCAGTGCTGGCAAGGAGCCTGCATCGAGCAGGTCGGGCCACTGCATGAACTCGTCGTATTCGGCGTTATCTCTCATGATCTTGAGACGATCCAGGAGATCCTTTGACTCGTCGTATGACTCCCCAATCAGTTTCTTGGGGTTTGGAACTTGGACATTGCCCCTGAGGGGGTAGTTGTACCACCAGTTATCGTTCTTCTTTATGCACTCTTCGATGTCCTCGCCGGCATACTGGCAGCCATTGTTGGTTCTGACGTGCTTATCGCCAAACTTGACCCACGACTTGTCGATACCGTACTCCTCGGCGAGGTCATGCCAGAAGCCCTTTGAGTCTACTAATGTGTATGTGGCGTTGGGGATCTTTTCGCTGAGAGGTAACGCTTCCGACCCGTGCTCGAGAGTCGTCGGGCACTTAATGTTGACTGCACGTACCCCAGGTTTGCAGTCCTTGGAGTCGTCACAATCTTCGCGGCAGAAGATATAGGTGCAGTTGCTGCAGCAGATGACATCCTTCGTTTCGGTGCAATGGAAGTAGTCGTCTGCCTTGCCACTGGCCATGAATGCATCGAGTTGGTCAGGCACTTGTTGGCCAATGTAGCGTTCGTAGATCTTGAATTTATCGTCATAGCCGCCATCCACCAACACCTTGTACTTCTTCAAAGCTCGTTCCATAATGGCGATTTCAACATCGACAATGTACTTGTCCACGCAATAAGGGGGTGCACTGTGTATCGCACCTTGAAGCTGATCGAGGGTGCTGTAAACACTGTTACACGAACTGTAAAGATTGGTATCGATGGAGTATTCATAATCGTCAGGGTAGTCATCCGTTGAGCTGCCGCTGGAGAAACAGTTAGCATTATTGGAACCTGCAACATGTGGTCGTTACATACTCCAGAAAGTCCTGCAAATCAACAGCCCAATCGATGCTTCCGGCAAAGTTTAGGTTTCTCCAAACAGCTCGTCTTGATTTCTTTGTCTCTGGAGTCATGTAGCTTACATAGTCGCCTATTGTCAGCATTAGCGCTTGGTTCTCAATCATGTCATCAGACGTCAAGGCCACAGACCGCCATAAAGCAGGACATTTGACTGCGAGTCCTCATCATAGAAGTTCTTGAACTTGCCATGGCCGTTGAGGATCTCAGTAATCTCGGCATTGGCAAGGTAGCCTCCTTCCTTGGTGCATCGTCCTGGTTTCGCGTCTGACTTGGTTCGGGAGCCAGTAAACTCGCACATGGCACCAGAACATCCATCTTTAGCCATTTGGAACGATCTACCGTAGCTTGATTCTCCGACAAAGATCTTGTTGTTAGGTACTCCAGCTTTGGTGACTATGGTTATGTGAGCAAATGTTCGTACCTATGTCATATTCAGGGTGTGGTTGGAACTTACTCATGGAGAGGGCAACCTTGGTCTCGGTCATGTTTACTGAAATCGTAGTGAAAGGGTTAGCCAGGGTAGACAAATAGAAGCCTGTTTCAGTTCCATGGGTAATTCTCACCGTGACTCCGAATGCATTTTCCTGAGGGGCACTCATCGAAGGCGTTCGGGTTGCCGTAGTCCCATTGACCGTGTAGATCATACGTCATAAACACCACTATCGTGACGTTAGATATATGGCGTGTCTAGTAGATGTATCACTTACCGTAGTCGATGACTTTGGTGATCTGGTCGATGGGAAACTGTTTGAGGTACCAGTAAGACGCAGGAGCTGCGATTGACACCGTCTTGCCCGACGGCATCTTGTCTTTCAGGACAGTGAGAAATCTGAGGTAGTTGAGGCCATCGGTCTTTTGTCCAATTGGCTTTCCACCAACCATGATATCCGGAGCCTGGATCAACAGGGATAGTTAGAAGGTCTCTTTTCAACGGTGCCCGTGGAGGAAGGAAAACTTACGCCTGGATATTCCCAGTCGATATCAATGCCATCAATGCCCTCGTCCTTCACAAACTGGGCAAGATTGCTGGCAAAGGTCTCGCGATTTTGGATGATAGCCGAACGAATGATGTTGTACTTGTCAGGCTCGGTAGAGTCAGCCCAACCACCCAACGACACGATGCGCTTCTCCTTGAGCTTTTTGAAGTCAGACCACTGATCCTTCCCCTGCACAATGACCGGCTTCCAGGTTTTGGGGTCAATAGAGGCAAAAGCCCAGTGAATATGCGTGTAGGTCCCATCGGTGTTGGCATCCTTGGCCTTAAGTTGAAGGCACTCCCTCTCCATGCCAAACGCCTCGTAGTAGCCGATTCTTCCAAACTCCTTGGGTGGTCCCGAGTTCTCCTTGATCTCCCGGTTGCAGTTTGAAACGCAAGTGTTCTTGAAACCTGGCTTCTTGGTTCCTGGGCCCCCATCCTTTGGTGCGTTCATAGTGCAATGATCCGGGAACACGCCGCAGAACCCCCAATTGCTGCAGCAGGCCTTCAGAGGACAGGGATTAAGGTCAGCCAGAGAAGTCGAACTGTCCTTGGGTGGCTTTGTTCCGGGCACGAGAGGGCCACATTCGGCTCCGTTCTGCGGCGGCGGCATCGGTGGCAAGCCTGGGCCTACACACATATTATAGCCGATGAGCATGTCCTTGCACTCGGTCCAAGCCCACGTCTTCTTAGCATTCCACTTTTCTATATCCTTGACGGTGACCCCGAACTTCTTGGCTAGCGAGTCACACGAGTCCCCGTTCTCGATGAGGTGAGTCTTGCACGTGCCGTCAGCGTTGGGCTCCGGTGCAGGAGGCTTGTAGGGGTCACCAGCTGAGCAGCAGATATAGTCTCCTCCTTTCAGAGTAGCACAAAGGTTTGATTTCGTGTTATACTTGAGGAAGTCAGCGCCGCGGATACCGCATCTGGTAGAAAGCGTGGTGCAACTGTCGCCGTCTTCAACTCGCATGTACTTGCATATAGCCCGCTTGAAGAGCTGATCGTGCTTCAAAGACCGTAGAAACCTCACGCTTGATCCTGCATGTCCTGGTGAAGGGGTTGGAGTCGACGAAGGAGTCATGGAATGAGTTGTTTGACCGTCGAGGAACCGGGCGTCTTCTCCAGCAAGGTCAAAGACCTGGACACCCAGGAACTCTCCTGTAGCTTGAATGTTCCCCTGGATTGCGCAAGTGCCTTTGTTCCACCCCAACGCAGCCTTCTGCACCGCGGCAAGATTGCCTGTTGTATCGATCGCAACACCAAAGACCTGCTCTGGTTTCCGACCGTTGCCGCAGAGCTCAGCAACTGTTTGGTTGGAAGTGGAGGCCTCGGCCCCAATGTACTTCCCGAATGCCTGAAGTCCTGACTTAGCAGTCGACTTTCCAAGTCCGGGTCCGATATAGACGCTGGCGACGGTTTGCTTATAGTAGCCAAAGAGAAACTTTTCGTTGCAGTTATCTTTTGCGCCAAAGAACTTGTTCATTCCTTCCAACAGGCTGACAATGTCATTTCCTTCCCCTTTCCCGGGGTCACCTTTCCCAACACTGAGTTTCGTGTCCACAGGTGTCCCCGGGATGGTGCAGGCCGGGGCAACATTGAGGCTGCCGCCATCCACGAGGGTGTCATCCTTCTTGGGATTATCGATAGATGCCTCATTGGCTATTCTGGCAGCCGTCAGATGAGAGCCAATGGTGCAACTCCGGATGAGGATGGTAGAATCGTCGTCATCCAGAGGTTGGGAAATTGCGAATTGCAGTAGCATTGGCGCCTTGCAGCGGTTGAGACGCTCAACCGATAGATAGGGAATCCAGCTATGAGTGTTTGTGTAGTCCACACAAGGAGGAGGGCAGTCATGGTTGTCCGGGTGGTAGGCATTGGTATCATCGATGGGTGATGGATCGTCGAGATTATCCTCACTGGCGGGCTCTGTAGCATGCGAGCCGTCGATATTGATGGCAGATCGCACCAACGTAGTCCCACAGACAAGGAAGACTAAGGTTGGGGTAGAATACAACCACATGGTGACATAAAGGCGAAATGAAGAGCCAAATATAAGGGTAAAATGAAAGAGGAAGTGGTAGAAGGAGTGTGTATTGTCGATATAGTCGGACGGCTTGTCTAGGGCACGACATCAACTGGTAAGGACTGCAAAAGAGAATAGGGAAAAGGGTAAAGTAAAGGAGTCAATGCCGGTAGACGGGGAGGTAGACGGTGTGAGGAACGAATGTAGGTGTATCAAGGCTAGAGAAAAGCAGGTCCCACCTCCATATAACCACAACAGTCCGCACCAGGTAGAAGAGGAAACACCCGAGGTAACGAAAGATGGAATCACTGGAACTTCACCACAACTTTCCGATCCCGGTTCATGGGACTTGATGTTGAATAGGGCCTTGATTCAGTGTAGTCCTACAATTGGAACACATAATCATTTGACTGCCTCATCAAAAGTACCGTCTTGCTCAAATCTCCCGAGATTACTTCCTGCATTGATCCAGAAGGGAGTATAGTTGTCATGCAACACTGTACTCGCTTGTACCACGGTTTCATCCCGAGTCCTGAGCCATCCGCTCGTAAACCTGAGGACTGCACAGCAGGGCAGGACCTGTGGGGTGACGATACATCGTTTGAGTTACATATTGGCAGGTGGGTTGACCTGGCTCGATTTGTGGTAACAGTAGGCCAAATGAAGAAGGCTAAATGGATGGCATACCGTGAACCTCGTCAACCGTCTTGAGGTAGATACATCATGCCACCATCTGAGTGCTCTAAATCCTTGATCAGGTCCTCAAACCTTATCCAACGCCCCTGTCCCCTCGCCAAAACCGTTCATCCGAGTAACTATAGGGGGGAAATATGGTTCAAGACCCCAGAACCAATAGTTTACGGTGGCTGTGGAAAAAGCCCAGCCTCCCGCATCCCATCACAAGGGTCTGGTAATCTAACTTGGACCCCCCTCTACTAGAAAGTTCGCCTCATTTTGAAAAGCTTAACTGCGTTGTATATCACTCAAAGAAACGAGGTATCCGCTCCGAATCACTGCTCGGTGACATCGTGACTGTAATTTTGAGTCGGGTCTCTTGACGTAATATTCTTTCAAAAAAAAGATTCACCTGAAAGAGAAGGAGTTGTGGGATGCTAGATTTTGGATTATGCATGCCATGATCTAACATACGCAGCCTGAGCGTTTCACAAATTACATAGAACCATCATCTTCACATGGGAACGATTGCGTCTTGAACAAGGCTATGCTATCATTCCATCAGCCGTATCATTACAGCCTATACAGTGACATTCTATGTGATAATGTCTGTCCGTCTGTTGGAGAGTCTCTATTGAAACAGCGCGCGGTATCTCATGCTTCCAGATGAAGAAGAATGGGCGCTGACAACCTCGCCCTCCACCTTTGTTGTACCACTAACATCCTGACCCTCCACCTTTGTCGTGCCGTCAACTTCAGTTCGCACGTCTTCATTTACCTCGCTCGTGTTTTCCCAGTCAGCTGCAAAAACATTGATGAGGTCCTTGCTGCCACACATCTTGGTCTTGTCCCCACTACACGGTGTATTGCAGTCGGTCTGGTTGCGCGCCCACTCGCCGGCGACGAAGCTGCTGCACCAGCATTCATTGCCCTCTTTGACGCCGGCAAACTCGAATCGAGCTCGGTAACAAGCATCTTCGCATTTGGGGATTGTCAAGGCCGCGTCACCACCCTCCTTGCTGACGCGCTTCACCAGGACTGGCAAGCTAGAATTGGCGTCGACATAGCAGCCCAAGTGAGTCCAAGCGGCAGGAGATGGTCCCAAGGCGGTAGTTGACGGGGTTGGCGTGAAAGTAGTTGTAGGCTTGGTTGTCCTCGGCTTGGGTGGATCAGTGGCCACTCTCTCCAAGGTGACGATGCAGTAAGACTGCAACTTCCATGGCTTGCAGTCGAGGCCGATTGAAGGGTTCCACTCAGAGAACTGCTCAGGAGTGATTTTAAAGTAGTCTCTGATTTGCTCACACGTCTTGCCCTCGTCGTTGTCATACCACTCAATGCAAGAGTGGATTGTGTTGCGGTCATAGGGGAGGCCTGGGGCCCAACCGGAACCTGCGCAGAAGCGAAAGCCGATGAAGAGTGCCAGTAACGATAGTAAGAATGGGGACTTCATGGTGGATGAACGATTGGCTGATCCTGTGTGTATCGAGTTGGTGGTGAAGTAGAAGGGTGAGAGGAGAGATGGTCAGTTTCGGTGAAAAAAAATGATCGAGGGAAGAGAATTTGACTTGCCAAGGTATAGATCTCAAAAAGGAATCGCCCGAGGTCTAAACCGACAATTGGAAATAATGAAACCCCGGTCAATGCATCGAACGAGCTTGTCTCCAATGCGTGGCGTTGGTTCTGAAGTGGATATGCAACCATCAAGTTACAAGCAGGAGCACAACCAACTGCATGTAGTACTCGTTCCAGGTCAACAGGCGTGACCTTACCCCTGCCCTAGAGATAAGGTGTCATGGAGCGGGCCGATGCCACATGACCCTGTCGGGGACCCCGGCCTGACCACTTTGATCATTTATTCAGCCCGCGACCAACATCCACTCACTTCTCTACCTCGGGACCCTTCTCATTTCCCTCTTTTCTACTCCGTAAACTCGCCGTCCCTGAAGCCGACAAGAGCTAAACCAACAACGACCGCAGTCGTCCCGAAAAACAGTCCCTTGCTGAGGGGCCCATGTCCTTAGATGGCCACTTTCCACCCGTTTCCTCGCCTTCCCTTTGAGCTCCGTGCTCGTATCTGGGAAATGACTGTAGAGCCTCGCCAAGTCGAATTCCGCATTAAGACCCCTATCTGGACATTTCGCACACTCTACGCGACTTCCACAACGCCCATCCCGGCGGTGATGCAGGCTTGCCACGAGTCCCGCAATCTCGGCTTGTACCAACGCGGCCTCGAGGTTGGGGATGAGCCGCGGTACATCTGGGTTAACTTTGATATCGATCTGATATCTATTGGGAAAACGGGGTTTCACAAGCTCGATCACTACCGACGCATCGTTCGCCGTCTCAAGTTTCAGGCGGAAAACTCGTCAGACTTTTTTCATTCCGTATCTCGCGAATGGAAGGAGTTTACGAATCTCAGCGAGATGTATGTCGTTTGCGAAGATGGTGTCATGGCATGGCAAGACGCATGGGAATATTTGAGCTGGCCCTGTCCGAGAGATAATATCAGGTTTATCGACCTAAAGTCGGGGGAAATGGTAGATGGATACACGTTGGACAAGAGGATGGATGAGATTCTTGGGATGTAGTTTTCGTACCCACTGTGTTAGCATTGGGATATGATGCTATGATGTGTTGGAAATGTGTTCTTTATCATAAGTAGGTAGTTAAAGCCGGGATAACAGACAGATAAGATCGTAGTGTTCGTACGAAACGAGATGAAATACGTGGTAGAAAATAAGTAGAGCAAAGAATTAAAAACCTAGCTACCTCCTGGCAACAGCTTATATTTGATAGTCTCAACGAACAAAGTGACAGGAACCGACCACATCCGATGATCAACAACCCTTCATCTGCACCATCTTCCCATCATGTCATCTACTCGTTTGAAAGACTTGATGACAGCATGGTGTTGACCCGCAGTGCGGTCGTCACTATACCATTTCTTTCGAAAATCATTGATGAGTTTGTCCGAATCTGTAATCCCGGCCTTCCTCGCAGCCAAAGAAGTGGCTGCCCAGTCAACAGTTGACCACCTCTCTGGGGGGTCGGAAACGGGGTTCACGCCTAGATCCATAGTCTTGATCTCCATACCCTTTGCTTTTCCGAGTCTCTCTCTCGCGTGCTCAAGGAGGTAGGGGCCGTGATCACCTGTCCGCGCGACTTTGAGTTGGTCCAGACATGATTGAAACTGGTCGAATAAATGCTGGTTCGTTGCATCTTTGTGCTTAGACGAAGCAGCCACTACCTCTCCGACGTCCAAAATGAACTTGTTGTAATTGGCGCTTGTAGTCTTCATGGCCTTGAAGGGCGGAGTATTGGGAACTTTGCTGCGTGGGGGGGTGGTGAACAACGTGTTGATATTTATAGCCGTTCCCTTGATGTCAGGAGTCCGAGTGTTTTGGTCTTCGCCAGCAACTACTTTCCACTTGGGGTCCGCCTTCCCCATATGAACATGCAACTCATTAAAGTTGCATCTGGTTCTGTCTGTTGGGGGCTTGGGTTTGCACTCCTCCCATTCGTCGTCTTTGCACATGTCGTCTTTGTCTATCCATGTGACACATCTAAAGCCTAGTTTACGGGAACTTGGCTCATTGAGTCCATCGATTTCGTAGGCAGCGTAGAGAAGCACTTTCTCCAGGGCTCCTTGGAACCCGCCGGCCCAGGTGCGAGTGATCAGGAAGAAGAGCGCCAGAAAGAACGGAGCGTGCATGACTGCAGTAGGAAAGAAAAGGTGCGGTCAGAGGAGTGTGGATATTGGGAAGGAGAGTGTAACGAAGTAGGATGCCGCGTCTAACAGAGTAACAGGCGAAGGGAAAGGACCTGACTGGTGCTTTATCTTTGGGTTGAGCAGATGGAGTGCACCAGTTTCATGTGCCAAGAAGAAAGTCCGTATTGGGACCTTAACAGTTGCCAACGGTAGCTAAACTAACCAACCCCGCCTCATGAGGATCCTCAACACGGTAGTCCATCCAGACTCGATGTGATGGAACTTGGCGAGAGTGAAATGTGGCACGACCTTCCTGGAGGGTCTCAAGCCATGCCGGTTGCTGGTTTTTCTCATGTGACATTGCAGATTAGGGACAGACGAAAAAAGATCCTCTCGCTCTCTCCGAACAAGCCGATCCGCCTGCTGATAGGTCGATACTACGTAGTAGGACATTCAGGACGCCTGTTGATATCCTCCAGGGGACCAGGCCCAACAGAAAATAGCTACAGCTTGCTATCCTTCATTGGTTGATTCTTCTCAAGACAAGCCATTCCTAATATTGCTATTGAAGCCACGGTATATAACTCAGACACAGGCATACTACGTAAAGAGCTCTAAGCGAGGTATTGCATTACGCGAGCTGTCTTGACCAGCCTAAACCAGTCAAAGGCATGTGGATCTCGGTGCCCCCATGGTGTCATGTCCTTTTATTTCGCTACCGACCTGTTGGTTCCTCGACGGAGACGTTTCAAAAACGGAAGCCAGCCTCTAGTCTCGGCCCGTCAATTTCAGAGACTATTTCACTTCGAGAAGGTGAGAGCTGAGGCCCCCCCATTCTGCCTTGGGACCCGTATTTGGTCAGACGGTCTGTCTTGCCGAGGGCCACAGTCCACGCTTTCGCTCCACTCGTATCTTGAGCTTGACCTTCCTGACTCCAATCAGATGAATCGCAATGTCAAACGTTGGTTTGTGAGCGGCCGGTTTCCAATCTCTCTTCATCCAACTCGCAGCTCACATGATATAGGTAATTGAAATATTAGACAAGCCCGTCTTTGGATCGAGACGAATGCGCGTATCAAGGGACTCGGCAACTGGTCGGCACCACCGACATGGTCGCAAGCCAGCCTTAGCCGACCCTGCCGACCTAACAGCATGGCTCTTTTCTAGGATTTTGTGGGGAGTATGGAGTAGATTGAGTGTTGATCATCAAAGCGCCACCATCTTACTGGTCTCTGGTCGGATGCTGCCGGATGCCCCTGTCCCTCACAGGGGTAGGAGCCAACACTTTACGGTGGTTGATATTATCCTAGTACCAACAACAGCTCGTGCGTTCTTCCTTATTTGAACAAACACCCCATTCCATAACTCTAAGCCCGATTCCGCCAATCTAATCAAGTTGTTCCATGCATGGAAATAGGCGAAGTGTTCGGCGGCACGCACCGAGGCGTTCCGAGCTGGTGCCAGGGGTCGTCAATCATCTCAGGGGTCGTGTGGACACACCTAGACGCTCGTGTCTTTGGCTCAATAGGCGAACCTAGATTAGATGCTCCGACTTTGAAGCCAAGGTTGCAGTCGGAACTCGGGGTACCGCCTGCTGAACGGAGGACCTGATCACGATCAACTACGGTGATGAAAAGTCTTGTGGATGCAATTTCAAATCATGCGGGTTATCCTTTCCTGGTAGTCATGCATCCCGGGCTCCTACAAAAAAAATATCTTACAACAGAAATTGCTCGAGTTGGCTGCTTCTATCACGTGGCTTTTAGACAAACCTGATCGAGGGTTAAGCATATGTCATAAACGAGTATGTTATAAGTAGTAGGTAGGTAGGATTCGATTAACGTTTGTCTCACCTCACTCCATCGCCAACTCCGTCACTGCCTTTTCTCACCTTAGCTTCCTAGCAATATGGTTGCCCAAAGTATCGTCTTGCTCCTCCTGGCAGGCTCTCAGCTGGCCTCGGGTGCAACCATCCACAAGCCTCATCAGCGGCGAGGTGCAACACCCAGCTACCCTCGTGATGAAAAAGCCACGGAGCATTGCACTTGGTGGCACGACTACGACGACGAGATTCCATGTGATAAGCTCCTGTCTGATAACATGATTGATATCGATCAATTCAGGCGTTGGGTATGTATATCTGGAGCAACCGGTTGATCAAGCATGACCTCTAACATCCAACATACAGAACCCTTCTATCAAAGCCAACTGTGAGGGTCTGTCGGTTGGCCGATCCTACTGTGTCGAGGCCATGTTCGAGCCAACTCCCGGGGACCCGGATCCGGAGCCAGAGCCGACCAAGAAGCCTGAGCCTTCGCCAACTGTACCTTCAAACGGTGCGATACACTTTTCCAACAGTTGATGAAACGTGAAATCAGTACTAACGTGTTGTATCAGGCGTCAAGACTCCTGATCCGATCCAACCTGGCATGGTTGACAACTGCAACAAGTTTTACCTTGTTCAGAAGGGTGACGGTTGCGCTGCCATTGCATCCAAGTATGGAATCACCCTCGCTGAATTTACCAAGTGGAATTCAGACACGGGAACCAACTGCGCCGGCCTCTGGGCGGACGCATACGCTTGTGTATCCGTCATTGGACATGAACCTACGCCCACTAAGCCCACGCCCACCAACGGCATCGAAACACCATCACCTATTCAAGACGGCATGGTTAAGAACTGCAACAAGTTCCACTTGGTCAGCAAAACAACAACTTGCACTTCGATCGAGAACTACTACAAGTTGCCTTTGGCCACTTTCAAGAAGTGGAATCCTGCCGTGGGCTCAGACTGTCGCACACTATTGGCAGGCTACCACGTTTGCATTAGCACCGTCGACTACAAGCCTGAACCAGTTACTACAGCCAAGCCCTCCCCTACGACACCCAGCAACGGTATCACGACGCCTTCTCCCATCCAGGGCGGTATGCACAAGAACTGCAACAAGTTTCACTTGGTCAGCAAGACTACGACCTGTGCTTCCATCCGTGACTACTACAAGCTGCCTCTCGATGACTTTTACTCTTGGAACCCAAGTGTAGGCACCAACTGCCAGGCTCTTCTCGCAGGCTACCATGTCTGTATCTCAGTCGTTGGCTGGAAGCCCCCAACCCCCTCACCAACCACCCCAAGCAACGGAATTTCCACTCCATCGCCGATCCAAGCCGGAATGACGAACAAGTGCAACAAATTCCATCTGGTCAGCAAAACAACAACCTGCGCTTCGATTCAAAACTATTACAAAATCACCATGGCCCAGCTGGCCGAGTGGAATCCTGCTGTTGGCTCCAAGTGTACGGCTCTGTGGGCTGATTATCACGTCTGCGTTAGTGTTATCGGACAACAGCCATCCCCAACCCAGCCACCCAAGGGAGACACAACCCCTACTCCTTTCCAACCTGGCATGATCAAGAACTGCAAGAAGTTCCACCTTGTGAGCAAGACGACAACATGCGCGTCTATCCAGAACTACTACAAGATCACGATGGCTCAGCTGGCGAAATGGAACCCAGCTGTTGGCGCCAAGTGTACGGCTCTGTGGGCTGATTACTACGTATGTGTGTCTGCTTGATTTATACTCACCGTGTCCATGTTCCTGCGGCCCGGGAGGATCAAGGGCGGTGGCTCAGTTCGAAAGATTCTATCTTGAGTAATAAATCAAAACGATGTTCAACGCTCATGAGTTTCCACATTCATTTTACCTATTGACATGTCTGCGTGTGAATTCTCTGTGTAGTATTCTGTGTGTGCCACCGGTGATTTCCAACAAAAAAAATTACATCTAGAGGCCAAGAAGCGCTGAATTCCAACTAAAACATCTCTTTGAACTTGCATCGGTCATCTCTCTGCGGAGATCCCAGATGAACGAACGTAGTTGGTTATTGATGCTTACTTGAGCTGGCGGTGCGGAAGTGGTCATGTGCGGAAGCCTAACCAAAGAAGGAAATTAATTCCGCCAACGCTGACAAACATCGGTCAAAACATCACCTCCCTACCCTATCACTATGACGACCTATTCTTCAATCTACCTAGCCAGACACGTAAACACACGCCAAGACATCCCAATGCATTCCAAAACACGCAAAGCTTGTGAGCCGTGCAAGTCTGCAAAGCGAAAATGCACCAAGCAGCTTCCTCAGTGCCGTCGTTGCGAGCTACGAGGGTTGGTCTGCTCTTACGAAGCAAATCCGCGAATGGTTGTTTACGGGGCGAATGACAACGTTGGAGGTTTAATCAGGTTACCACAACACCACGAAGAACCAGTCGTCTCTTCCTTTCTACAGCCTTCCCAACCAGAGGTCATGGCAATTGACCCACAACTGGGATTGGAGTTGCCCGCGACCAATACTTCCCCATCCCCATCTCTAGATGACCTGAGATCGGCTTGGTTCTTGACCCCAGACTCCTGGGAAGTCAGTTCAGTTGACACATCTCGTCTTGTCCCAATCTCAGCCAACGAAGTACATTTTTGCTTCGACAAGACCAGAGACTGGCTGAAGGAATGGGTCGAGATGGGAAGCAACCCCTTTATCCACCCTGAGCTAAACAAGAAGAGCGTCCCAAGCTGCATTCAGGATGCTTTCATGGCTTTATCAACATATTTTAACAAGACGGACAAGACAAGCGATATGGTCTATCGATTCATAGAAGACAAAGCAAACAGGCTTACCGTCTCACATGATCGTCCACAGGCCAGTATCATTGACGAGATTGGTCGCGTGCAATCACTTTTTATCTACACTTTTATCCGCCTTTTTGACGGAAATATTCGCCAACGGCACTACGCAGAACAACACCTACCCATCCTACACCGCTGGGCAAAACAAATGCTATCTCACGCCTCGTGTGCCACCAGCGACGACAGGCTACTTCTTCACAATGCCCTCACAGTCTACACTCCGGAACTCACCTCAAATCCTCCCGTCCCCACCCATGCATCTCCAGAGCAGCTTCTATGGCACGCATGGATTCTCTCCGAATCAGTCCGAAGAACATGGTGCGTCTCCATGATGACTCAATCGGGGTACGAGCTGTTGAAAACAGGCACTGGGCCGTGCTTTGGAGGGGTGAAGATCACGACGAGGAGGGGTGTCTGGGATGCCAAGACGGCGGCTGCGTGGACTGGTATATGTGCGGAGCGGAGTGTGGGATTTTTTCACAGGAATGAGACCGAGGTGCTGTTGGAGGAGAGGAGTATGGATGATGTTGATGCGTTTCCGCTGGTTTTGATGGGGTTGGATTTTGGACCTGATAGGATGGAGAGGTGGCGGAATAGCGGTCCACACTGAGCTTGTCGAAAATAATGTCCGTAACTAGAATTAGATTCCGTCAGTTAATATGTCATCAAGTGTGTGATTGCTACTGTTTATCAGGCTTGTTGGTAATACACCGATTCCGCAACCCGCAGACGTTTCCGCTGGGACCCGCCTAGCTTCCGCCGCTTATATGATCTTACCCAGCATCTTCAACGTATATAAACTCTCAAGATGCCCTTCGAGTTTGAATTCCTCATCTCAGAACAAACACATCTATCTATTTATCATTCCATACCGACCTTACCAAAAAGCCCTGTTCCCGATTACACCTCAAAATGGCTCGACAGTGGATCTTGAACAGCCAGGAAGGCTTCGAAACCTCCCTTGAGTACCAAGAAAATGTTCCTGTGCCCTCTCAGGCGGGACTTGGTCCCAATGAAGTCTTGGTCAAGATACATGCCGCCAGCCTCAACTACAGAGAGCTTGTTATCGCTGGCCCCATGGTAAGTCATGCCTATCCTTACATGGTTCCACTCTAACTCAAAGCAGGGCGTCAACGGTCCTATTACTCCTCCCGTTGTCCCGGGCTGTGATGGCGCTGGAACTGTAGAGGCAGTCGGTTCATCTGTCAAGGGCTTCAAGCCTGGAGACAGAGTTGTGACCAATTTCGACCCTTCAATCCCCGATGACGCCTTCTCCACTGTCGCTCAAGTCCCCACCATGCTTGGACAAGGCACCGATGGAACACTACGATCCATCGGAGTGTTCCCTGAGGGTGCTCTTGTTCATGCTCCTACGTCTCTGGATTGGCTGCAAGCTGCAACTCTGACCGTCACGTGGACGACCGCCTGGAACTCACTCTTTGGTCTAAAGGGTAGAGAGGCTGGACCAGGCACTTGGGTCTTGGTCCAGGGCACAGGTGGTGTCAGCATCGCGGCTCTTCAGCTTGCAACAGCCGTGGGCGCGACTGTCGTGGCGAGTACCTCTTCCGATGAGAAGGCTGCTAAACTCAAAGATCTCGGCGCCAAGCACGTCGTCAATTATCGCACCAATCCCGATGGCTGGGGCAAAGAGGCACAAGGTCTTACACCCGAAGGAAGAGGCTTCGACATTGTCATTGACATCGGCGGTAACGAAACCCTTACGCATTCTCTCCAGGCGGTCCGCACTGACGGCGTCGTCATGATCATTGGCGGCGTTGGAGCTGACGCTGAGACTGTTCCCATGTTTGCAACTCTCTTGCACACCTGTATTGCTCGAGGTATTCTTGGAGGCAGTCGCAATCAGTTTAAGGAGCTTGTTCGGTTTATTGATGAGAAGAAGATTAAGCCTGTTATTGATGATGTGGTTTTTGAGTTGGCAGAGGTTAAGGATGCTTATAGGCGCCTCAAGGAGAAGAAGCATTTTGCCAAGGTTGTGATTCGTGTTGATCACTGAGGCATAGGAGCTATTTATTGCTATTTTCTATAGCATTGAACATCTCAGTTGCGAAATAGCAGTTGTGTAGTCGAATCTTAACACCCACTCCCCAAGCAAACTAGCGCGAAATGAAACCATGTGACTGACTCGCTGAAGAATTTGATATCTTGGCAAAATCGTGGCGTGCTTGGACCACCCAGGTTTGGAAGTTGTTCCACTTTAACAAGGATGATCGCCGGGGCTATTAATAACCATGTAAAATCTGCCCGTTCAACTCTGCTTCGTAGATCCCCCGGATATCAAGACTGGGCCGAGTTTTTCAGATTCGTTTTCAATTCTAAAGGCCAAGATGGACAGCTAACAGAAAATAGCGCTCCCCTAACCATGAATAGTTACTTCTCTAACCCACAGACTAAGCAACTGCCGTAGCCAGTCACACCTTCCATTTAGGTCTGTAACCCGGAGCAAACGGTCCAGACCGATCTCGATCGCATCCCATGGGACCACATTAGCGGGACCACGTGCACGTGAGTGGCGCCTCAACCTTCAACTTCCCAGTTTCAGCAAAGCCTCTCCTTAATCACCTTCGACGCATGTTTCTGACTATCCACCATCGATGCTCGATCCGGTCTTGATGCGCTTGTAACCCCTGTCGCGTTATCTTACCCGCCCTGCAGGCAGACCCCCCTTGGAGATGGCATGCACTGGTGGGAAGCCATTGTCTTTCAACCCAAAGGCGGACGCGACCCTTTTGTCGTCCGAGCGTAATCCACCGCCGCCTCGTCCTGAGGTCGTTGGGCCGATCTATGATCCGGAACAGGTTGATGATCCCATTCAGTCTTGGTCTCAGGACTTGGAGTCATGTTTCTACCCTCCAAAGACGGACCCTTATGCACCCTCTTCCGTCCCGGACAAGCCTTGCCCGTCTCCTCGGTATTTACGCGCTCATCTAGCCAAGAATGAGAGGCTCAGATTGTCTATGCTATGGTACTATACCAGGGATATTATCAATGAGCCTGAACTTCTCGCCGGCCTTCAAGAGAAGGCATGTCTTGCTCAGGAATCCACAGGTTGGGAGTATGCCGTTGTAGGCATCCTCGATATCAACGTCTACATCCGCTTAGCCACAGTCGGTCTTCAGCTCGCTATTCTCCCCCGTGGTGAAACCCTTTGCGCCCACACCGTGACGCAGCCTCCTGGTGTACGGTATTTCTCTCTACCCCTACGTTACACTTGCTGAACCTGCTTTCTAGAATGTGTTCCTTCTACCAAACATGATGGAGGACTGGCGATTTAAGGAATCACCATACGTTGAACAAGGAGGACTCACGGCTTATGCGGGCGTTCCGCTCCGAATGCAGCACGAATCCGGCGAATGTGTTGGACTAGGGTCACTTTGCGTGGCATCAGCAACCAGCCGGGATCCTTTAACGAAACCTCAACAACAAACACTAGCTCGCCTTGCTGACTGGATCGTCGCCGATATTGTTCTATGCGCCAGAGCAAAGCGCCAGCGGGAGCGTCAGAGAATGGCTGAACTCATCGCCAAGATTGAGCGGGATGATGACGATGCCGTGTCAGAGGAACCTGTCCTTAAAATCATGAGGGCTGCCTACCCAGACGCGACAATCAGCCTTCAGTCTGCAAGGGCTGGTCATATCGAGACCGAAGGAGGGCGCCCCATCCTGTCTTCCAACCTAGAAAACGGGCTTTGGGAAGACACCCACTACATTGACGAATTCATCGCCGGCTCAAACCAACACGACACTCCTTCCGACAAAGTGGTTCGGTTTGTTGCTGCTCACTGTGAGAGCACACTGGGCCCATCCCTACTGGTTGTTGCCACCAAGGACTTTCGACACATATTCGACGACGTCGACTCCTGGTTCGTCCGGACCTGTGCGGGCATACTCTCCCAGAGGTGGCAGAAGCGCTTGCTGGCAGAAGTGATGACAGCGAAAGAAACCTTCCTGCGAGGCATCTCCCACCAACTCCGAACCCCGATCCATGGAATTCTCGGTGCCGCGGAGCTCCTTGCCGAAGACTTGAAGTCGTGGGGATTACAAGAAAACGATGCCAAACTACACTTGGCGGAATTAGTGAAGCCAGTTGTCGGCCTAGGCAAATCATCCCTATATCTCGAGACTATTTCAATGGCAGGCCGAGATTTGATGTCGACTGTCAACAGCATGATAACCCTAAACAGATGGACCGATATCGCCATGACAGATCGGCAGTATGCAGTACATCACATCGAGGATCTCGAGACGGAGCTAGCCAAGGGCGTATCTGATATGATCTCCGGCGACACACGATACAAACCCTCAATATTCTTTAACTACGATTTACCGGCAGGTCGCGAGAGCCTTCGGGTTGATCTTAACCTTCTCCGAGACAGCCTGCTCCCGATCATAATCAACGCCATACAGAACACGAGGACAGGCATTGTGGCGGTAAAAACATCAATGGGACAAGACGGAAAGGAATTTATCGTCGATATCGAGGACACTGGTTGCGGTATCCATCTCAAAGACCAAAAACGCATATTTGACCTCTACGAAAAGGTCGGAGACCACTCAACGCGTGCTGGGCTAGGCCTCCCTCTAGCTGTCAAGTTTGCAACGCTTCTCCGCGGGTCTGTCGAGTTGGTGTCATCGGAGGTTGGTCGTGGTTCGCATTTCAGAGCAACCTTTCGAGATGTCGATTGTGTCTCTTCGCCTCTCTCCTCGAAACCATTGCGTTCAAAGCTCAAAAACGTACCTTCAAGGTTTCACAGGATGGCCGATGGACCTTTGTCTGCCCATTTTGAGAAATATCTGATACGGACTGGCTTCACTCCTTCAGAGAGCACACCAGACTCTCTTCTTATCCTTGATCTCATACCTGATTTAGAGGAGCGTCGGATGTGCTTCTCACAAATCCCACCAGATCAACCCGCCATCTGCCTCATCCCAGGGCCAGAAGAGAAAGATTCGTTAGAGCCAACTTCCTCCAACATCATCTACGTTAGCGGACCCTTTTTGACCTCGACCATTAGCCTCGCCCTTGAAGAGATGGATAGAATTATGACAGAGATGATGACTTTACCGGCCAACCCTTCTCGCCCGAGTGGACCGGCACCTCTACCCACAAATGACGAAGGCTCTAGTTCAGACGAAGGGTACGGATCGATGCCTGTTTCACCACCTTCAAACACGGCCGCAGACGGGATCGACTCCGACTTTTGCACCATATCTCCATCGATTGACGAGACAAACGCATCAAGCCATATGGAACCATGCCCGCCTACCTCGATTACGAAAGCCCTTACAAGCCCTGCTAAGCCCAGAGCATTACTTGTCGACGACAATGTAGTCAATCTCCGAATTATGGAGATGTACTGCAAAAAAAGAGGAATACCTTATTGTTCTGCAACTGACGGACAGCAAGCCATCGAAATATTTTCCAAACAACAATCACCATCCTCTGCCGGCGGAGGAGACGCCATCCAACTGATCCTAATGGACCTACAAATGCCAGTGTGTGACGGAATCGAAGCTACTAGACGCATACGATTACTAGAGAAGCAAGCGAACTGCGAAGCAAGTGTTTTGTTCATTGTTACGGGCCAGGATAGCCTTTCTGATAGAGAAGCGGCGAGCAGTGCTGGCGCAGATGAGTATCTCGTCAAGCCTGTTAGCATTAAGCTTTTGGATAGGGGGCTGAAACGATATTTTCCTGCTTTTGAGGCTGGTTGAGTGTGTGTGGATAAATATACGAATTACATGCTTGGAGTTAGATATTTAATGATCGATAAATTGTCTCGGGTCTGAGTCTTTCCTTTGTGCTTGTGAAATTTGTCAAGCTGTCTTGTGGTCTGTGCAAGGCGAACAGAAGAGATGGAGAGAGAGGAGTGGTATTATTGAAGAAGAAATACAGGCTATAAGTAAGAGGAAACATCATGGCAGCAAAAGAAAATCCATCAGTTACAGGTATGGCCCAAGAACTTCCTGCGTGTGGTCCCAAACCCTCTTCTGCGCCTTCTCCCGAAGTACAGACACAACCTTTGCATTCGGAGTACAATCACACTTGTAGTTAACAATAAACAACCCATTCTCCTGCTTCTCCTGGGAATTTACACCCTGTTTACCATTCCACGAAACACCACGGCCGCCAAAGGCAGCGCTTGTACTCTGGAACAAATGTCGTTGTGCGGACTCTTCATCGCTAAATGAGAATAGAGAGATGAGAGGTTGGAGGATAAGCCAGACGACCCAGGACATGAAGGTTCCCTCGTCAAGGCCTCTGTTGACGTTTCCTGTATCTACCCATCCAGGCCAGGAGTGGATGAATGTCACATCGGGGTTTTCGGAGGCGAGTTTGTCCAGAGTCATTGTGTTCATGGTGAGGACTTGACGCTGGACTTTTCCGGGGCCGAAATTCTTGGGTTTCTTGAGCTCTATGTCGTCGAGTTCTAGGGACTTGGTTTCGAGTCCACCTCCTAGGACGCTGACGACTCTTGGAGCTTCGGCTTTGTGGAGGAGGGGAAGGAGGTTGATAATGAAAAGCATGCGTGAGTAGTATGCCAAACTCTGAACGATTTCCAAACCCTCGGAGGTTTCTTCGCGAGCGCCGAAAGGTGCGTAACCCGGGGTAAGAAACAGCAAGTCGATACGTGACTCCTTGCTCTTAATAACCTCACACAACCTCTTTGTCTCGGCAAGCAGCGAGACATCGCCTTCAGTCCAAATGACTTCGGCCTTGGGGTTGATAACGTGCAACTCGTCAATGAATACACGCGACCGCTCTTCAGAGCTCTTTCGTCCGATTAAGTAGATTCTAACGCTGGAGCCTGTTTCGACGAGGGCTTTTACTGTGAGCTTTCCGATGCCTGATGTGCCGCCGACAAAGACTGCGATGTTTGGGGATGTGGCATCGTTGATGAGGGAGTTGGAGGTTTTGATTTCTGTGTAGGAAACCATTTTTGAGAGGTGAGGAGTTGTATCCGGCAGATCCGAGCGGGTTTCAGGAGGTGAGAGGTTGAGGGGAGTTGAAGGATCGGGTTGTCGGGCCATGTTGGTTGAAGGATTCTAGGCGCCAGCCACCTTTCGCGTTCCCGCTTAGCCGATTACGTGGCGTTTTTGCTAGTACGGCGTAATGAGTTGAATCCTTCTCAGAAGTGTAGGCATCGCAAAGATAATCCAACTCCTCGGAGACCTAGTAAATAAATAAGCCTAAGAGGATAGAATGATGCCAGTCTCATACGCAGGTAGGCCCGTTTCAGTATCGGGTTTTGATACCGTCATGTATATTTTACTGTACCTTTTTACTATTTTAGCTGACAGTCTGATGGGGGTTCTGTGGTGTAGATGCGGGCACAGATTAAACAAAGGACTTTTTACAACTCAACACCGTCTATTAACTCCTTTTTGTCTAATTTTCTCTTCTATTACCCCAATCACGCCCTTCTAATAAAAATCCTCCAATTTTCTAAAAATCGGCCTCAACTTGAATGGTATAACTCTTCTCCGTCTGCTTCACAACAGTAACCTCAACACCCCAACCAGGAACCTTGTAAGAGCTCACTGCACCAGGAGCAAGAGACAAAGTTCCATCATTCTTGTCGTAGACAGTATCAGTACCGCAACCACCTGATCCGGGGGTCACGTCCAGAACACGAACAGGTCCGTAACCTGACTGGACAGAGGTGTCGATCGTGTAGAGTAGGACACCTGGGGCGCAGACGCCTGAGTCGAGACCTTCGGGGATACGAGCTTCGGCGACGAGTGCTGAGGTTTGGTTGACGGCTACTACAACGGCCTTGATGTCCTTGTCGGAAGCCTTGAGCTCGAGTGGTGTAAGAGTATGCTCAGTAGTTCCTTTTTCCGAAACACAGTCGATAGAGTCGTCGTTGATCCAACCCAGACGCCACTTATCCCAGGCGAAGAAATCAGGACCAACACCAGAGACATCACCCATAGCACTCCAACCACCAACATAATAACCCAGACCAAGATCTTCAAAAGGGTAGAAATCAGCCAAGCACATGGTGTGACCCGTCTCATGAGCCAAGGCAATCCAGCTCTTCGGACCCCAGGTTGTAAATGCATCAGTCGCAACTGTGACGGTCTTCCTGGCGACATAATCACCCTGTCTGGTGTTGGCTCGTGTTACAAAGGTGATGGATCGAGAAATTCCTCTGCTGCCGGCGTTGTTTACGGGGACAACGTAGAGAACGTCTGACTCGGGAGGTGGAGGACGAGTGCCTTTATCGGTATAAGCATCAAGAGCATCCTGGATGTAATCTTGATGCTCTGTCCAGTTAAGACCTCTCTCCCATCCATAGGATGCAGCAGTAGCAGGCATGCGGTAGAATTTCGACAGATCGGCCGTGACATTGAAAGATAGAGCACCTTGAGAAGCCTTCTTGTACCATTCGGTCGTCTGGGGGACAACTGCGTCGTAGAGCGATTGGGGAGTTTCGCCTTGAGAGGGTTCGGCATCGGAAAAGTCGACAAAGATCATGAACCCGTTGAGAGTTCCCGTGCTCGGGGCGCAGTCGCCATCGTAGTTGAAGCCGACACTCAGATCCACCTTTTCGACGGCATTCAATTTGCAAGCGGCCTTCGACTTGGGGGGTTCTGGCTTGGGTGGTTCCGGCTGGGATGGTTCCGGTTTGGGCGGGCTTGGTTTGCAGGCGGCAGCGCTGACTACAGCAGGCAAAAGAAGAGAAAGGAAAAAAGATTTCATGATGAATGAAGTTGGTTAGAAAGAATGAGAGATGGTGAGTGAAGAGAGAACAGTTCCAGAATCTACAAACTAAAGCATACTTTATATCTTCCTCGTTCCGCAGTCTATGAGGCGCATCGTGCACCGCCAACTCCAGCATCACCAACTACAAAGCCTCAAGTGAACTAGCAGCGCGTTTCAGCTCGGGCAGCCACTGTCAGCGGGCGTCAGCGGACCTCGGGGTCCATGTCAGCGGGCCGATCACCTTCGCCGTCCCTATGATCGGGCTTTAATTTCACAAGCCACTCTGTGTGTGCATGAGGGCTATGCTATGGGTAATCTCTAATTGGTTAGTCTCAACTGCTGACAGGGGTTAAATGCATTGTTGTGGAGTCGCGATGTTGTTTAGATCTGTCGGCAACCATTTGTCGTTGTTGATTGGTATTTTTCAACGCCCTTTTTCGCAATCTCCGAGTGGTTCATGGGACTCTCTCAACCTATTGAAGTGAGTAGTGAAGCCGGCAAGAAAAAAATGGATTCATGCAGATCTTGAGAGGTCTGTACTATAGCTACGCAGGTTCCAAGGTGGAATGCCGCTCCAAACTGGGTAAACAGTGAATACGAGAATATCTAATGACAACAATGCAACCAAGGCTACAACTTCATCTTCAGTTCTCTTGGCGAGAGATTTCTACTAAATGTATCACGGATTATGGTGTTGGTAGCAGATTAATTCCCAGCTAACGATTATATTATGAAACTGCCATTTTACCATCATTTTCTGGTTTACTACCTTCATTTAAATAGATCTAATACAAGACAGTTAATCTGCACCATTAGACTTGAAGCAATCACCTCGATGGGAGGTGACTGAGTGTTTATGCGTGGATCGATGAGGGTGGGGATGGTGTCTCATGTTTATTGGTTTACTTACCTACCCTATAACTTCCTCTCTCCATGGTGGGTTTCCACCTCTCATTGTTGTTTCAACATATCAAACAAGGATTCTAAAGGCCCGGGAGCAGTGACATCTACATTTATTAGTATTCCATTGTGGGAGACGTAGTAACGTGCTCGCAAATTCTCTGGTCGCCCATTCTGTTTTGTGCCGACGTATATAGTGACTGGATGGGGTAAGTGTTCGAAAGGTAGTGCGCACGTGTGATTGACGGGATCGGAAGGAAATGGAAAAAGAAATAGAGTCATCGTTTGTATACCAAGAATGGAATAGCAAGGTATAAGCTAGGGGAGACAAGACTAATTATGATGCAGGGTGGTTGATAAGTACACGAAGCCCAGTACATGTCCTTTTACCATCAAGCCTCCTCTATCGATTGACACCTTATCGGCCTCACGAAATATTCCCACCACTCGGTTCCATCGTCATCAACTCTAGCGAGGCGACCAATCTCATCATAGGTTTTGTTAAGAGCGATAGCGCCTTCACATCGACGGTGAAGACAAAACTCGCAGGTTTTCTTTGTCGTTGGTTGTGGTAAGGGTTTATATCCTGCTATATGGCAGCCGAGTTCAAACACATTTCCTTGGCTTTGTATTTGCATGCCCAATGAGTATGGTCATTTCGTAATTTCTTGATTATAATCATGAATTTTTGAGTCATTTGGAACTTGGCCCGGCGATGTAATGTTTTGTAGATTGTGCCTTTTTGTCTTGGTGCTGAGGCATGCCATGGTTTTATATTACTCTCGGTACGATGAATCAAGGCGCGTCTCTCACGTTCAGTGACTGATAAATATTTGCTTGAATGTCTAACTCCTGGGTGTTACTAAGGTCGTGTTGGTGCCGTGATAGACGCTATTGAGACCGTGACCAGAAAACGTATCCTTCATTATAGTTGAAGCTCGGCCCTTGATGAGATATCGGAGCCACAAGATTGAGATCATAACTAGTAGATTCTTAAGTTTACTCATATAGAAATAGAACTCCATCTACAGTCGCACAGCTGTTATTCAAGGTGTGTAAGTGAGGCCAGTGACTTCAAATCATCTAATGGTCCTTCGTTCCTTAGGCCTGCGAGTACGCCGCGACGAGGAGCCGGATGTTCGGATGATGAGTTGATGGAGGAGGAGGAATTTGACGTTGCCGGCAGTGACGGAGCATGATATGTAGTTGTTGAAGAATTTGTCGATGCACTTGAGGTAGGTACTCAAGGTGAAAAAATTCTTGGTTAAATACCGCTACCCGAGCGTGAATCATCCCACCATCCGACTTTATGATGTTTCACCGTCCCTAGGCGGTGGCAAATGTGATATGGACTCGCTGTTTGACGCCAATAATGTTTCTAAAGAAGGAGAGCCTTCATTGGCGCTTTGTAACCGCTCCCGTAGACGCGACACGTGCCTTAGCCACCAAGGAAGATACAAGTCCAACTCCCTAAATCAACAAGGGAACTGTGATATTGGACAGGACAGAACGCAAGCTGTGCTTCTTGAGGAACAACTTGAAATCGATTGATGTGGAGCTTGTTGAGCAGTCAGCTGACGCCTATGAAGGCTTCAAGTACCACAAGTCGGGATTGCCGATGCATTGCATAACCGGAGCTGTCTTCCTTCACCCCGTTCCTTCGCAATCCAAGCTAAGAGATTGGAGATCTTTTCTTCAATAAGGCCATGTCCCCCGCGCTAACCAAGACATTTTAGCTAACTGTGGAACATGACCCCCACAATTCACGGTAGGCAACGATGTGATGTGTGACCAACGACTAACTCCTCACGCGTCTCCTGCGAATCACTAACAAGCAATGACTTTTACTTAAGTTACAAACTGACATCTCTATTCCCCCTTTCGTGTCCGTGCAGAATCCTTCGTCTTTGCCGAGAGAAAGCCAAGACGAAAGGAATGTTTGTGATTGATAAGATGCATCTCAGCTCCAAGACTTTAGGTGCAGATCATTTTCTACGCTATCCAATCACACTCGCCTGAGGAGAAAAGATGATTCGGTGGCTTGGATAAGCATAAAATAGGACTCTCATCTGACCCCCCTCTGTAATTGTGAGGCTGGCTGAAAAGCAGGATGGGATATGCTCTTATGCCGTATGGACTCGGCCCGAGTAGGGGTTTTGTGTGGTCATAGTGGTAGTTATCCATCATTGTACACTTTGGTGTCCGAGACCGGGGAGAAGGGCTGTGAATGTGTTAGATATCTGGTAATGCCAATGCCGGTGGCGTCAGCTGGCTCCATATCCGCAATGTGATTACCTAGAACCAACAGCATGTTGGTTGTCTCTTCAAACCCACCCTTACACCTATGCAACGTGTAATTGCTTACCTGGGGGCATTCGGTACACATGTGGCACCCTGACGTAACACTGTACTCCCTACCCGTCGATCCTTCTTCCCCTCCACTTATCAATCTCGTCGATCCCTTTCCCAGACTCTTCTCTTTCTCGCCTGCATACTCAATTACGAAGGGGGCAGATGCAACTTTCTGACACACATACCTAAAGACAATTTTCGCCTACTTACCCCCTGCAGGAGTCACCATGGGATCTATCCATCGTGAGGCTACAATGGATGACGACGAGAAGCATAAAAGTCACGCCGATGAGATCCCACCGACCGCAAACGAGGATGTCCTTGATGGTGTCAAGGGTATTGAAGCCATCTCCAAGACTTGGACAAAGACTTCATTGGCGGTCGCTTATGGCAGGTATGTGCAATGATTGAGTTCCAAGGGCACACACGTTAGTTATGGGATATCTAACTTGATGTCTACAGTTTGTTGCTCATGGCCTTCATAACATCGCTGGAGGGTCAAGTCACGGGCTCTGTTCTCATCTTTGTGACCAGTTCATTCCAAAGTCACTCCCTGGTCTCAACTATCAGCGTTGTCCAGGCCGTTATCCTTGGTGTGCCCCCGACATACCACAAACTTTCATCCTGACAGCTAATGGAGCGGTGCAGCTGTGGTCAAGCCGCCAATGGCCAAGATTGCCGACGTGTTTGGTCGAATGGAGGCCTTCTGTGTCTCCATTGCCCTCTACACTCTGGGCTACATCCAAATGGCAGCGTCAAACAATGTTGAGACGTTCGCTTCCGCTCAAATCTTTTACGCGGCGGGTAGTACTGGTCTCTTGATCTTACAGCAGGTCTTCATTGCAGATACAACTGACTTGACATGGCGTGCCTTATTCTCTACCCTCCCTGACCTGCCATTTCTCGTCACGACATGGATTGGTGAACGCATTGGTACTGGTATCAGGAATAGCTCAGGTAGTTGGAGATGGGCCTATGGAATGTGGGCCATCCTTCTGCCAGTCTCATTTCTACCTCTCCTAATCTCTCTCTTCCTCAACGGCCGACGAGCCAAAAAGCTGGGCCTTGCGCCCGAGTCTCGCACAACGATGAAAGGAAGTCCCAGGCAGATCCTCTTGAACCTATGGAGAGACATGGATATAGGTGGAATTCTCCTTCTGGCAGCTGGATTCTCCTTGATCCTCGTCCCTTGCACCATCGCTGCCAAAGTCTCGAATGGCTGGAGCAACAAGAGTATCATCGCCATGGTTGCATTGGGCGCTGTTTTTGTTGTCATCTATCCGTTCTGGGAGATGAGCACTCGCCTGGGCAAAAAGTATGGTATTCAGGGGACGTTTGGAAAGGTTCTGGCCAACATGGCACCTTATCCTTTGACGCCTCTACATCTGCTCAAGTCTCGGACCTTCAGCGCTGGTTGTGTGCTTATTACATTCTATTTCAGTAAGGCCACCCCCCGCTGCATTAAGAATGCTTAATAACTGACAGGTTGCTAGTGGCATTCTATCTCTCGGTCCAGCCATATTTCTACTCGTATCTCCTCGTTGTCTGGGACCTCGATACACAGTCAGCTACATACATTGTCCAAATTTTCAGCTTCTCCGGCACTGTTTCCTCAATCATAGTCTCGTTCCTCATCAAGTTTACGAACCGATACAAGTGGTTCGTAGTCGCAGGATCCTGCCTATACATCCTAGGCATGGGACTCATGATGAAATATCGCACCCAAGACGCTTCCCTCTCGGCTATCATTGGGACTCAAATCTGTATCGGTTTCGGCGGGGGCATGCTCAATGTGCCAGCTCAGCTTGGTGTACAAGCCAGCGCTGGACATCAAAACCTTGGATCCGCCACGGCTATCTTCCTCACGCTTATCAGCATTGGTTCTGCTATTGGCTCTGCCATTAGTGGCGCTGTTTGGGGTCGCAATATTCCTGCCAAGTTGGCTGCCTATCTTCCCGAAGAGGCCAAGCAGAATGCGACAATGATTTTTGACGACATCAACATGGCTTTGTCATATCCCATGAATGGACCCGAACGCATGGCCATCAACCGCAGCTACCAGGAGACCATGAGCACCCTGCTCACCATTGCGGTGTGCGTTTGTGTCCCAGTTCTCATTTGCGGTTTCCTGATGAGTGATTATCACCTCGATGAGATGGAACAAGGTGTCACCGGAAGGGTTATTGGTGGGGAGATTGGCGAAGACAGGATGAAGGCTCAGGGGAACAAGAAGGGAAGCCCGTATAACCCAGCGAATTGGTTCAAGCGCGGCGAAAACAGACAGGTGGAACAGACAGAGAGTGCATCTGCGGTGGAAATCAGAACTTAGTATATGGTTCGGCTTTGATGATAAACTTTTGCGAGAAGCTCTCGGTACGTGGCAGTGAATTGTCGCCTTCAAGGGGAGAGATGGCGCAGATTTGGTGGGTAAAAATTTTTAGGATATCAGCAGAGCGAACATTATTGAAGTTACAATGATGGAGCGAGTGCTACGATGTTGGTTGTGATTACAAGGGGATGTGAGGCTCGCTGAGCACTAGCGTGAGCGCCACCAAGTCGAACAGTCGGAGATAAAGCAGCTTTGATGCAGACAGGACTTTCCATGATAGCTAACCCAAAATCCTGCTTCGTCCCATGATCAATTTGCTCTTACCTTTGCCTTAGTTAAGAACAGCCCGGCAGCAGAAACATTGGGGATATCGATCTCCTGCCTGGTTTGTTTCAATGACATTCTAGTCGTGCATACGAGAAAAGAAGACACTAATTACCACACAGAAGCATGAAACCCCAATGCTGCAAAACACCGTACCCATATTCTTCTTGGTTGTCTTGAAGGTGGCCGTCTTGGGCTTTGCGCTGCTGCTTGTGCCGCGGCCGCGTTGTGGGCAACCTTATTCTTGGGACGTCCTGATCATTTTTCTTTTCAATGACGCGAGGTCTTACACAGGATTAAATAACACACTTGGGACGTCCTGATATTACCTGCGCACCTGAGGCGACGGCCACCAAAGACAATGATGTGCAGGGCGTTGGGGGCAGCTTGAGAAGGGGCATGACGATAATCGATACCTGACTCTTGATCAACTAGATGGATCTTCTGTGCGTGGTCGTAGTCGGCGGTACCTTCATCCCGGTCATAGCCACACGAGACCGAGAGGATTTTGGGTCAGAGAAAGCTTCCACAACCTGCTTAATGATTCTGGGACCAACTCGTCAAGGGTTGGAAGGGGAAAGGTTCACTCTCAATGGAAGCCTAAGAAAGGCCTGAAATGCGGAATTTAGTCCCAGATTGTGAACCACGAGTGGTGAAAGGCTTTGCAGCTCTTGAGCAGGTATGGGAGCCTAGCAAAGGCCCGATTTGGAGGCCTCGAATGTAAACTTCAAAAAGCGAGGCACGCTTCTTCATCTACCAAGTGCAAGTAGATTGTACCACGGATGGAAGGTTGAGAAGATTAGCTCTAATTGTGTTCGTTGTGGGTGACTTTGGGAGGAGGGTGCAAAAAGTCAAAAGGGGTAGATGACCGGAATGAGAAAAGGTTCAGGCACCCAACAATGTCAAAAAAAAAAAAAAAACACTGATTCCTAATTTATAAAGGGAAACCTACAATGATGTAGCTGCCTGGTACTTTGAATGGTCTGTCCTAGTAATCGCTTGGTACTTTCTGTGGCGTGCCACCGCATATCTTATCGGTTTCCAACGTTTTGGACCATCTTCGTACAAGTCACTGAGGGGCAGTTCTCGTATGCTACTTTGTCTTTTTACCCCCTGAGATGCAGTTAAAAACCCCATCATAGATGAAGAAGAAAACAAAGCAACACCATTGGTAATTTCTCATCACATCTTAGTCCATGGTAATTTTCTTTAGCCCAGCAATTTTGAGGCCAATCGCATTCACCAAGGGCATCCAAATCCCACAGAGCGCACCCTACCTAGAATCGCGGGCCGTCCCGAAGCACTAATAACAAGTTCCCCAAGTGAGATGTGCCCCTTTCCTTGAAGTATTGGTTTAAGTCTTGCCAGCAGAGATCGCAAAGTGAAACATGCCGCCGAACAGCATCGTCGGTTGCGAAGTTATTCATCTAGCTCTTAGCAGTAGAAAGCTTGAGATGAAAAGTTTTCAAAGGAGATAAGGAGTTGTAATTCTCTAGAGAGGAGGCCTCGAGGGAATTTGGGTTATAAAAAGGCGAGTTGCATCCCTGACTATTGAACTTCCCCTTCCTCTTCTTCACCACCCTTTCATCCCCTATCTACTTTGAAGTTGCTCTTCAGCTATTCACAACTCATCCCCACCCCATAACCATGATAACTCAACCCTTCCCTATCATGGCGCTCCTAGCCATGCTTGCCTTCCTAGGCATGGTAGTCGCAGCACCCTACAGTGACATTGGCCTCGAGATCGCACTCCCTGACATGAAGACGGTTTACCCCATCCCCCTGGAGATCATGATCAGACGTGATGCAAAGATCGACACCAAGTTCGAGGCCGAGGTCTTTAATCACAACGATGAAACGGTCAAGGTCTTGAAATTTGGCAGCTTTCTTCATAATGATGATGTTGCTCTAAAGGTCGCTGATGTCTTTTACAAAGGTGAGCCAAGACTTGTCAAAAATGTTTAACATGACCCTTGGGCTAACTATCATTCCTTTAGGCAACCCTGTTCGGTTCCTTGGTGTTACGCCTCTGTTGAACTTTGACAAGCTTGACAAACGCCAGTTCATCACTATCAAGACGGGTCAGTCAATCAAGGTCAAGTTCAACGTCGCCGAACACTTCGATCTCTCTCAGGGTGAGGATTTCACTATTCAGATGTCAGGCAGTCTCCCCATTGCAGACTTGGGCTCGACCAACATCATCGGGTACATCCCATACGGCTCCAACACTGTCAGGTTCAGTGTGGACCGACGTGCCGCAGAGCAAACTCGCATGAAGTATCTCAGACGCATGCCAGGAATCCAGCGTCAGAACTGCAAGGGAGATAGGATCGAGAAGCTCAGGGAGTCACTCTCTCAGTGCATCCAGCTCGCTGATGAAGCAGAGGAGGAGGCTCGATATGGTGATGCGTGGAGATTGGATGAGGCCTTTGGTGCCTCTGACGAAAAGACCCGCCAAAAGGTTGCTGAGGTCTTTGCTCAGGCAAAGGACAAGTGCAAGTACGATTTCCGCAAGGTTGACAAGGTCTGCCCCGAGTACTACTCCGAGTGCCTGTCCAGGAAGAAGATCGTCACAGCCTACATCCAAGAACCAACGCGTCAAGTTGGATACTGCGATAACTTCTTCACCCTCCCCGTTATGCCCGTAAGGTGCCATAGCTACGACTCATCCGAGGCTTGGGGCTGGCATCCTTCTCGTGCGGGCGCGGTGATCCATGAGATGATCCTGCTGAACTTTAGGGACACGATGGGGGTAAACGCCACGCTTGATACCGAACATGGCCTTTCCAAGATTCTCGCCCTCAACCCTGAGCAGGCCATGAAAAATGCTGACAACTATGATCTGTTTGCTACTCATCTCAGTCTCAACTGTGAGGCCGTTAGCCCTGCTAGGCGAGCTCTGGATCACCTCCGAACCAAGACAGACAAGGTGTTGAAGAAGGAGCGCGAAGATGGCGGTTGGTTTGTGAATTAGTTGATGGCAGTTGATTGATGCGATCTTTTTTTGTGCGAACTTGGTTTCATGTTCTTCAGCAGCTTCATCCAACATGTTAGATATCTGAGGCTTCCTGCGTCTGGTCACAAGGGAGGCCTGAATCAATCTGGCGGCTGGATACTTTAGCGGGGTTAGTCATTGGGCGCCTACGAGTCGATCGAAGGAGCCAGGGCCGGCCTCGTGAAGTATGAAAAGGCTTTGCTGGTATTTTTTGTCGTAGACTTATCTGACTTGGTTCAATTCAAAGATTGGTTTCTGTTAGATGTGTTATGTTTATCACCCTGACGCTTTGGAAGATGCCCGGGAGGGAACCCCTTTTGCTTCTATACCTATGTCGCATCCCGATCATTGCACACATCTTTTCCTCCTTCCCTTGGAGAGAAAGATGCGATGTGTTTTTTTTTCAAAGGAAACGCTGGAAGTTTTGATGAACTAGAAATCCGCTTGGATACCCGATCAAACAACCCCTTAGACACTGTTGTACAGAGCGCCTGTGGTCACCCTGAAACATGATCTTCTAGCTCACTTATCCCGGCTTCAAGTATAACAAAGAACACATTGCACCTTGAAAGATGAAAACGATAGTTGAAAGAGCTTTGATTTTTGTGAGAATGAGGGCATCGCCTAATGCGATGATATAACGGCGCACTCCGCGGCCGTGGCCATTACTGTCGTGAAATCCACTCGTCCGACACGCCCAGAAACGTAGCTCCAGAACTCCCCGGACTCTGCCACCCCTTAAAGGTTCACATTACCATCGCCATTTGGACCAATCTTGCCTCCTCCCCAGATAGTCCTCTTCTTCGACTTCGTTGACTCCCCCTTCTCATAACTCCAGATCAAATCACCCCAGCCAGGATGGTCAGCCGACAATGTGTACGACTGCCCTCCATCCTCATCATACGCCTGCTTAGCCTTGGCTGTCCAAGGAGCATTCCGGCCGCGAGCAACCTTGTAAGCGTAGTAGATGATATCCCATACTGCTCCTGTGAGTTTACCATTGACAAGTCCCACGCCGCGGTTCTTTTCACTGATCTCTGCCCACGGACCATTTACCAAGATCGCCTCGCAGCGATAGAAGTTCTTGTTGTATGACACCTCGTTTCCAAGGCTGTATTTCGCCAAGTATTCGGATCCCTTGAGCAACAAGTCACCGCCTTCACTCCAGACATCGTATCCTTGGGATTGGATTGTGCGAGCCGCGTATGCTGCCCATGCTATAGCGGACTGGGCATGGCTTTGATCACGACCGGCTTCTGATGACTGGCCCGTTGAAGGATCAACGTTACCATAAATGCCTGCGCAAGGGTCGTTCAGGTATGCATTCAGAGCATAGTTGTACTAGAGTGGTATGAGTAATTTGTGAGGGAGATTATCTTTGGCGGAGGTCTTACCATGCTGACATCGTCAAGGTAGACGGCGAAATCCAGGAGAGCTTTGATGCTAACCATACCATAGTTTGCGTGGCCGATGATGATGGATTGTCGCGCGAACAACCAGTAGAGCTGGTTAGAGAAACCGGAGCCGCCTTGCCATCTCGCACCGACCTCGGTCCAATTGCCTTCCCATCTCATGATCTCTGCCGCATTGGCGAGCATGCTTCCTTCAAGACCAACCAACAGGGAAGTATCTAGTCCGATAATGTTGGTAAGATTGGTTCCCCAGGCATCGAGAATAGTGGTGGCTCGATCCCAGTGTGCTTGGTCCTTGGTGATATACCACATCAAGGCGTTCTGCCAGGCGGCTCGAGTATCTGCTGTAAATGATGTGTAGTTACTGCAAGGGCCTCGACAGATGATGGGTTTCGGACCCTGCATGGTGTATGTGCTCAAGGAGTACTTGTCGGTAGAGAAAGCTTTGTAGGCTGTTTTCCATGGTTCCTTTTCGCTCTTGACATTGTTGCGGATACGCTCGAGGTCGTCGTGGGTGTGCCAAAGGCCAGGGTGAACAAAGTCGCCAGGTCGTTTCTTGGCACCTGCTAAGTTCTGGGGAGAAATAATAGGGCCTAGTCGAAAGATCAAGTTAGGTACGCTGCATATGATGGCGTCCCGGGTTAGTATGGAAGAGCTCTGACGTACCATTGAGCGCGGGGACGTTGGACACCAATGCCTCAGTGACAAGGGCGAACAAGCACAGAATTGCAACGATTAGCTATGGCGATGGTGAGCGATGCAAGACAAAGAGCGAGTTGTAACCAATGTAGAGGCGCCATACCTTGGTCATCATGGAGTGTTACACTAGCCGAGGCCTCTTGCAAAGGCAACGACTTGAACCTGCAGGAGTGATCTGGGTTCTACATCTGCAGGAACAACACAACCTTAAAAGCTCGGAAGAACCAATAAAGTACCTACTTTCGATTTATTGGGATCATCGGCGGGACATATTCCGGCCTTGCCCCGATGTCCATGAGTTCGAGACCATGCCACGCTTTCCCCGCACGCCTACGCTGGCAATCACCCGTCGGACCCGATGGTCCGAAATGAAGGAAGCGGGCATAGCCCGGAAGATATACCGCTGTATCTCCAAGATTGTAATACCAGGGTCTCTTTCAGAATGCCGATAATTACATCTTGCCCGATACTTGGCGAGGAACACTCTTGGGTCCGACGAGATGCAGCTGCTTGCCAAGACCAGAAGACAATATTGGACATGCTCAGTCAATCTTGTTTACGGGACGAGTCGCAGGTTAATCCTGACTATTAGATTCGGTTTGGAAACATTAACTGATCAGATGTCAAAACAACTGTTTAGCATGGTCACTATCAAGCACGGCATTGTCGTAGTTCGCGTTGCGGTTACAAGCGCTGCTTAGAAGTTAACTTAGCTCCTCCATGCTCGGTGAGTTATGTTGAGTTTACATGCGTAGTTTATAGCAAACCTATCCTCTTCAATTATAGTACTTTATCAACCCGTAAAATTTCTTCCTTTGGCACCATCTGTGTCAACAAGTAACACTCACTCTTCACTATAGTACAGCGGGATTGGACCCTAGCATCTGCAATCTACCCACCTCGGACGGCGGAGACTCCAGCGCCTAATACCTAGTGTTTACTCGTCCTAGTAAAGCAGAAACCCATCTTAGTTGACATGGACTATTTCTTAACCAATTGGCTGAACCGTCCGTGATGAGTCGAAACAGACTACGGGACCTAATAGTCACGCCAGGTATCAATTATCACCTTCATGTTTGCAAATGGAAAAGATAAGGTATATCCCAAAGTAGATTTCCAAGTCCCAGAAGTTAACAAGTACCATATCCAACCCCCTCCTCCAATCACACCCAGTCCACCATTGATCCCCCTCACCCCCTCTGTCAGAATCCTCCAAGACTTCAACTTTAAGTGTCATATCGGAAGTCGGGGTTCTCCTGGTCCGTGAGATCAGCAAAAGCATTGCGGTGCTGAACCTGATCCTCTCCGCCCTTCTCACTACCAGCATCTGCGTGAGACGCTTCAGCGGCCTCCTTCTTCTTGAGGATGTTTCGACGGGTCAAGAGCAGGCGAAGAACGACGAGGAAGATGTTGAAGAGACCGTAGAGGCAGAAATGAGCGATGAAACCATTCTTGTAACGAGGAGCGTCGGACTTTTGGAATATCTGGATCATGTTAGTTGCGTTCCAAAGATTACATGGGTTTTAGCATACCTGGGGGGCCGTCATGTTGCCAGCAGCCCAAGCGACAAAGGTAATGGCCAGGGTAGTAGACTTCTTGGTCTGACCGGCAATGTTGCGAGAAATGAGGGAAAAGATCAGGTTGCCTTCAGCAAGGTAGAATTGGGTGCAGTAGAAGGCAATGAGCAAGCCCACGCGGTTAGAATGGTTTGGCGGGATGCTGTAGATGATGGCGGTTCCAATGATAGCAGGGCTAAGAGAAATGTAAGTCGTGCATCCCATATCAGCTCGCGTGTCAGTAACTCACATAGTCCATGCGTGCATAACCCAGGCCGTTTGTCGAGTGGCCGTCGCCAAAGTAGCACTTCCTACCATAACAATGATGGTAACCGCGCCCTGGGCAATGTTGAGTAGCTGAGTCTGGAGGTAGGTGAAACCAAACGAAGAAATGATCAGGTTCGAGAAAACACCCAAACCACCAATGATGAGAGTCGAAGTGAGCTGAAGCATGACATAGCACCAGACAACAGGATCTGTGACTGCTTCAACAACCTGGTACCGCTTGTATGACTTATTCTGGATACCAGTCTCGTTGGCTCGCACACGTTCGACCATCAGACGCTTCTGATCCTCGTTGAAACATTTGGCCTTCATGGGAGAGTCGGGAAGCCACCAGCCGATGAAGACGCCCCAGACACAAGTGGCCAGGCCGAGAACGAGGAAGAGGAGCTGCCACGGGTAGATGACTCCGTTCTTGTAGTGGGAAACTCCCCATGCAATGATACCACCGACCTAGAAAGTTGAACTGTTAGCTTGCTGTGCCATGAAACGTTGTTGCGGGGTGTTTCGTACCATTAGCTGAACGCCAGTCATGCAGTACCAGAGAGATGTGAGAATAGACTGTTCCCGTTTCGTGTACCACATACTCGTCCTAGAAGTTTAGGTTAGACAGGTTAAAGAACCATGTTTCGATGGGAACTTACATGATGATGAACGAAGGCTGCACACAAGACTCGAAAACACCCAGAAGAAACCGAACCACCATGAGCGAAGCAAAGTTCTTGGCAGCCGCAGAGCAAGTAATAACGCATCCCCAGCAAAAGACATTGACAGCAAGGTATTTCGCGACTGGGAGTTTCTGGAGGAGGAGGTTGGTTGGGTATTCGCCCACGAGGACACCCATGTAAAGGATTGTTCCCAACCATCTATTGGTGTCAATTTTGCTCAATAGTTGTGGCAAGCAAGGTGTGGACTCACGAGAACTGCTGTCCATGAAGATTCGCATCTTCTTGAATGTTCATGACAGAAGAGAAACCGAGGGTACCCTTGTCGAGAGACTGGCAGAAATAGGTTCCGAGCATACAGGCCAGGATGCGCCTGTTTACGGTCCAGAAGAGTTCCTTGTTGGTGGCATCGTCAATCTCAACAGGAGCACCAGCGTAGTTGGCAGTCTAAACTCATACAGTTAGAGTCAGAACTCGGTGGAGTATTGAGGTCCAAGTTGCGCCATACTTCGATATCCGCAACGTTGCTGTCTTCCACAGCCACCGCTCTCGCGGCAGTGATGGAGTCACTGTGCTGCCCCTCGGCTTGTTTCGTCATTGTTGAGTCCCGTATTGTCGATCAGCGTGTATTGCGAATACAGTCGTGAGTGTCTTGTGGATGATGATGCTCAATGGGAACTGGTGCGAGCGTGGCCTTGATATTGATGAAGCTTTGGATGTTGGTCTTCTGCCATTGGAGTGTCATGATCCTACGCAACGAATCTCGCGGGGGTTGCACTCTGGAGTCCGGGGGAATTACCGGGACAGCCCCGAAAAGTCGACTTGTTCTGGACTGGCCCCGCTGACTAGTCACATCTAGCGTCAATTTCTCCGGTCAGGTGTTGCAAACACCCCATGCCGATGAGCTTTCTAGGGCTATTCGATGCTATCGGAGCTGGACCGAAGGTTTGTCCGATGCGTTGCTAGAGTCGTGGAGATCACGTCATGTCACCATCCAAGATGAACCAGGGGTCCCCGCATCAACCCCCAACTTGCGGGTTAAGCCATGAACGGAGGGTGGGCCATCAACTACATGGCGAGTAAATTCATCGTCAAAGTTCAACAGGTGTCAGCAATGGCAGCATGGAGTCATAGTTACGAATCTTGATGTTATCTCGAGACACATAATATTTCCCAAAAGCATATGATATTTGTCAAACTAGTTATCTTATCCCAAAGCACACGATGTTTCTAAAACTAGACTAGAAAGGAAGTAAAAGATCAAACCCACACACTGCTGTCTACAGCATCTGTCTAAGGACATTCATCTCTAGAAGCTTATTTCCAACAAGAAGAAAAAAGTAATCAGCGTAAACCAATCCATGATTGGCCCATCGACGCGGAGCAAACTTGAAATTGTTGATCGTCGCTCCATTGACAATCGTGTCTCCTTCGCCGATGTCCCACTCCACATGCGACACGGGCACACCAGAGCCATTTTCGACAGTGTCAATGGGATGGCTCTTTTCCTTCCCGTGTGCCGATGGATTCAAGTGTCGGGAACAAACAGCGTCGGCGATTAGTAGTGCATGCTCAAGGTAGGGAGATTGCTCGCCACGACTGAGAAGCGTTTGATGCATAACCAGCATTCCATATGCGGCCACTAGCGCAGCGCTTGTATCAGGAGGTTGCTGTGTTCCATCAGAGACTGCAGCAGCATCGAAATCCCATGGCGGGATCTGCGTGTCAGGTAGCCTCGTCAGAAAGTAGTCGGCGCAGCGCTTGGCTGTGTCGAGGAACGAAACCTCGCCAGTCCATTTGTATGCGTCGGCAAATCCTGCAATTGCCCATGCCTGACCTCGAGACCAGCATGATGTATTGCTATAGCCCTGGTTCGTAAGACGCTCTTTAAGGGTTCCGGTCGAGGGATCGAAGTTGACGACATGGCAGGTCGAGGAGTCGTCGCGAACGTGATACTTTTGCGAGGTACGTGCGTGGGCAACCGCGATATCGAAAAATCGAGTTGACTCTGCTCGGGAGGGGGTCTGTGACGCAGCCCAGAAGAGGACTTCGAGGTTCATCATATTGTCCTGGGCGTCATGTCAGATATAGAACCAGCAAAAGATGGGCTCTACTCACGATGATTACCAGAAAGTCTTTGCTGAGATCTGTAAACGAGTAACACTTTGTTTGACACTGGTCCCACGATCTCATGCAACCAGTAGTCTCACTATAGCGATCTGCCAAAGTATTTGCTGCTTTCATCATCGTGTCAAAGGCCCTTTGATCACGGTGAAGCTCCCATTGTACACGAGCCCAGGGACAGACCATGAATCCGAGATCGTGCGTGCCAAGAAGGGAGCCATTTTGGTGGAGGTTTTCGGTCCACCATTTGCAGGCGTGTCTGTACCATACTGTCAGTGGTTGCATCATGGTGTTGAGGTGAGTTTTGTACATACTCGAGCTGAAGAACATGGGGAGAGGCTCCCTTGTCAGAGCTGTAGCCGAGCAAGTCCAACTCGCCCCGGTATTTCCTTGTACGTTCCAAAAGGAGATGGAGTGAACCGGGAAAGAATCCTGAGGTCCAGAATGAAAGATCTCGATAGACGTATCCGGTGCTTCCTGGCTTGGTATACTCTGGATACCAAGTGGGTGGTTCAGACTATTTCGACTGTTAACGAGAAGAGGAGACCTAGTTATGATGGACGTACCGAGTCGAGGTCCTTCTTAGCGACACTCCAAATCTTTGCCCCAACAGACGGAGAGTAGAGAAGACCAAGGTGCTTGAACTTGGGTAATGACAAGCCGGCATTGGCTAAAGCACTTTCACGGTTCTTTTCTTTCGAGCCATTGATTGGTTGGTCGTCGAACTGCTTATGGAAAATGTCAGTTATTTGGCCCCTCAAAAATGATATAATGACGAACCGAAACTTTGCGCTTCTTTGCCAATTGGTGGGTGGCCGTATCCACGTATTGGAGCGTCATCTTCAACAAAATAAGCTCTGAGAGGAGAGAACAACAAGACAACGTGTGTAGCGTAGGTGGTCAACTGTTCTATAAAAACAAAGAAAGGAGTAAGCCTAAGGATATAATCGAAATAAGGACTCGTGAAAACCTATGAAGAATGTTGATTTGAAATCTGTTCAATGCATTTACTTTCATATCGGGGACGGAATAGGTCTCGGGGATCCTCCCGGTAAGTGGATGCTCTGGTGATATCGTCAGGTTCCACCTTCTACATTCGGACCACATATCATTTGAAAGAGCATCGGTCTACGAAATTGGTATTTGCAACCGAGAAAAGGGACAAAGATGAAAAAGGAATCTGGTTCCGAACCACCGAGATTGACGTTTGACGGTCTCTTGGATACCTACAATCAAGAAACCCAATATTACTATGTCTTCTGACCACTCCTTCTGTTGCATCATCAACTTCGCAGACATGTCCTGGTGGCCTAAATGCCCTGTCGACTTGGTCTTGTCTCTAGTACCAAAGACTGCGGATTACGCCTTTGAGATTAAGGATGACTTCCTTGAGGCGCCAAAAACGCATAGGTTAGGAGTCACACCGCGGTCAGAAGTTATAGGAGAGTCTGTCCTAAGCCAGTAGTAAGAATGAGAATGTATAGAGCAGCCGGGGCAAAGAATAAGAGTCTAAGAGAATTATTATCAATGAATAATGCTTGTGTTGGTATTATTCAACTTAACTGTGCCCTGCGGCTTTATCTGGAAACGCCCCCTGGCGCTAGCGTATCTGTCAAGATCAAGTCCTCTGATTACGCCACTTCACAACGTTCATTAGCCATTCTAAAATGCACCTCGATTCTATTGCTGACAGCTGATAGGGTGCAAGATTGAATACCAGCTCACAAGCCACATTATCTTTTTAACGATGCCACTGTTGTAAGCATGCATCTAAGCGGCCCGGCTTTGCGGGGATTGCTGAGGCCCTTTCCTATGCGGCCCAAAACCTCAGATGTTTTTCACCACACAGTGATACAACCCCAGCCTTAGTCAGAGCCACCGTCACGCTCATTAACACTATTGTCTGGAGCAACCATGTCTCCCGAGACGCCGAGCCCAGAGAAGTCTGGGCAGGGCGATGGCAGCCCTGTGCAAGGCGCAGAGACTCTGGCGCGCGATGTTGACTTTGTGCCGCCTGCCGCTTCCCCGGCCGAGTTTGTGTTCGCCCAGGGGAGCGCGGCGTTCAAGGGTGTGACCTCTGCATGCCTTTCTCCCTCAACCTATCGCTACTCCCCTCTGCCAAAGGACTGTATCCGCCTGTTGTGGCTGATGCCGCATGAGAATAAGGATGCACCGATTCAATGCCAGCTCTTTGACTACCTACTCCTGGGCTCAAGGGGAGGCACGCATCTATATGAGGCCCTGTCCTACGTATGGGGCTCTCCGGAAAAGACGCAATCTATTTTCACTCCTACCGGTTGTGTGTCCGTTACCGAGAACCTCCACGCAGCGCTATCACGTCTCCGAGATGGCTCTCTTCCGCGCATCGTGTGGGCCGACGCTGTTTGCATCAACCAAGATGACATGGAGGAGCGGGATCAACAGGTCAAAGCCATGGCAAAGATCTATGCCAAGGCAAGCCGTGTGATCGTTTGGCTTGAAGAAATGCCCGCTGGAGGGCACGGAGATGCGTCATTGGATGGCGATCTAGCGCTCGAAGAAATACGCCGTGCCGCTGCAGGCAGTGGGTCAGTCCAGTCCTCTACCAGCGGAACGAGCCATGAAGCCGTCCTACATCTACTCCAACGCTCTTGGTTTCGGCGCATCTGGGTAAGTAACTGCGCAACCCTATAGCGAGTGGGGAGACGTTTTTGACAAAGCAAATTTAGGTACTTCAGGAAGTTGCTGCTGCTCGGCATGTCCTAATCATGTGCCATTCTACAGAAATTGAAGGGCATGCGTTCTGCTCAGGCTTGAAACACCTGGACTTCTCTGAGGCTCCAGCTGTGCAGAGTCGAATCAAATCGGCAGTCTACCTTATCAAGGACGCAGTTTTCCGGCCAAAAGCTGTGGCCAGTTCCTCGGACAGATTCTCTCTTGGCATCGCGTCCCTTGGACAGCCTGTGGACATGTACCACAACCGCGAAGCTACTGATCGCCGGGACAAGGTCTATGCCTTGCTAGGTATGAGCTCTGATGATCATATCAGAGCTGACTTGATGCCCGACTACAGAGCTTCGTGGAAAGACCTTTTTCATCGCCTTGTCCGATCTTTTGTCGGTGAAGTGGCGTCAGTGGAGACTTGGGATGACAAGGAGATTGCATCAATTCGCAGCGATGTCTGTGTGCTCGGTCACATATCATCGGTGCTGGAGCCCGAAGATGATAAACAAACCGTCGAGATGATTTTTCAGGATACTTTTAAACCTTTCGCCACCAGGGAAAAACTTCGAGCTCAGCACACGCTGCACGCTTCGGCGAGCTCCATTCGGCTGGGTGATGTGATCTGTCTTCTACAAGGATCATCCACACCTACCATCATCAGGGTGTACGACGACTACTGCGCTATTGTTGCAATCAGCATTTATTTACCCGATTTTTTTCGCTTTGAAGAGGGAAATCAAAGAGGAATAATAATCTTCAGATGGTCGAGATATTTCAGCGACGTCGAGACATTCTCTCACCGTTGTCTGCTGATCTGGGACTGGGAGAAGACCTCCAGAAATTCGGATGCTGGAAAAGACTATACATGTCTCTTGAGAGGTCAGCCGGCAAAAGATGATACGACGGAGCAAGAAAAGCCCTTGGATGAGGCAGCTCGCCTAGAGAGGTTGGGACTCGTATTCAGAGACTCAGGACAGGACGAGGAGGCAATCAAAAGACTCGAAAAAGCCGTCGAGACTCTCAACAGCATTCCGCAAGCAGACATCCATCACAAAGTAGCGACCATGGACAACCTGAACATGGCATACAAAAAAGAAGGCGGTCAGAAGAATGCAGCCAAGGCTGAGAGGCTCGGAGCGATGGCTGACCTTCTTGGGCGAAGAGGCGACTATGTCAAAATTACAGAAGACAACCTAGCCCGAGTGGCAAAATTATTCGACCGAGAAGTGATGGAGCTTCTTCTCGATTGCAGAGGCAACGAATTTCATCTGACGGAAAAGGTGGTGATTGCAGCCGTGAGAAACCCCAGGCACGCCAAAGAAGTGGTGAAACTGCTCCTTGATCGAAGGGAAGAGGAGATTGCCATTACCGAGGAGGTGGCAAAGGCAGCAGCAGAAAACGACGATAGTAGTATGCAGCTGATGGAGTTCCTCCTTGACCGGCGTGGAGAAGAGTTCGAGATCACTGAGGAAGTGGTGAAGGCAGCAGCAGGAAACCCGCGGAATGGGGAGTGTTTGATAAAAATGCTCGTCAACCGGCAGAGAGACCAGATTCCGATTACCGAGGGGGTATTGAAAGCAGCAGCAGGAAACTATTCTAATGCTGAGGGAGTGATGAGGGTTCTGCTTGACCAGGGGTTAGACCAACCTGCCATCACTACAGATGTATGGAAAGCAGCGGCGGGGAATAGTGGAAGGGCGAAGGCCGTCCTAACACTCCTCCTCGATTTGCCGGGAGAGGTCCCTCGCAACAAGGAGTTGCTAGAAGTAGCAGTCAGGACTGGAATAGATGTCCTTGATCTACTTATCAATCGGGAAGATGAAGGGACTGCAAATTTATTAAGGGGGGGGGAGATGGCTATGGCGCGTATGTCTGCTATTGGGGACCAGCTGCATATTCAGATATCCCAAGTGAAAGGTCTCCAATCTCACACGGAGAGCCATTTCGAGAACCTCTATGACGCAGCAAGAGATGGGAATATAGAGTGCATCGAGGAACTTATCAGTCAAGGGGTACATACAGCCACACTGGGTGACCGGGGACAGTCGGCTTTGTGGGTCGCAGCGAGACATGGGCATGAAGAAATCGTTGAGCTTCTGGCAAAGTTGCCGGGCGCAAAAACGAACAACAAGCCAAGGTGTGAGCAACCGGCTATATTCTGGTCTTCTTGGTGGGGCCATGAGCGAGCCGTGATGGCTCTGATAGACGGCGGTGCCTATGTAGGCTCGATGGATAAGAGTCGAGACACGATTGTCGAGATGGCGAGAGCGAGGGGTCATGAAAGCATTGCCCAAATACTGGAAAGCTCTCAAAGCACTTCAGTTTTGCCTGGGGATAGCTTTTTCTGGGAACTATGAGCTGCGGATATTCTGATCGCTGGTAAAGCCTGATAGGTAGGTAGGTATCTAAAACATGTTTCCGTGAAAGAAATTTCAGCTCCCAAATAGGCGTCACAGGGAGTCTAGCGCGTACGGATGCTATGAAAATAACAATAATAAGAGTCCCATATTAACTACGCAGAATGCACCATTAATCATAGCCCGTTATACTAAAACGATACACATTTGACATAACTATCCGCTATCTCAATTATTTACATGCATGTGCCCATGTTCACAACCAGCGGTGACTCAAAAGCGAACACGACCACATCTCACGTTCCAGGTTCTTAGCCGCTCATCACTCCCACTGATCATAGTCCGGGATGTCCTCCTCGTAGTAAGTTTCCCACACCTTCTCAAAGCCTACTTCCGGTGCGTCGTATGGCCAAGGTTCACCTTCTCCAGTAGCAAAAATGGCAAAAGACGCACCGCTAAACACGAAGAAGCCGGTTGGAGGAAAGGCTTGCCAGGAAGACGCAATTGAAGTGGCATAGGTTGGTTCCTCCCCTGCGACGCTGTACCCGAGGTGGTATTTAAGCGGTTCGGCTCTGATGTGCAACTGGAAGCCCTTGTTTAATCCCTTTGTCTGGTCCAGAGGCGTTTGCCAGTACTGTCCTTGTTAGTCGTGAGGCCATGCGACAGGGTTTCTTGTAGCTTACTTCTTGTGTCCCATTCTTGTTTAGTTCTGTGTAAATGCACATCCCCGTCTGATTCACGCATCCCCGGATACCAATATCCTGATGCTGAAACTCGGAAAGATAAGACGAGATTCCAATTCGGTTCCTAGGACCCAGATTTCCGCGAAAACTGGACAACTCGGCCGACCACGTCATGTTGAGAGACTTTTGCTTGCGCAGAAAAGCCGCAGGAGTATCACGGTCGCTGAGACCAAAGACATTGGGCTTGAGAACTAGTCGGCCTTTCTTGAGGTCGTAGTTCTTGGTGTATGGTGTTCGAAGTTGATACCATGATGGATCGAGCTTCTTTGTCGAAAAGTTGTCGACCCATTTGGGAGGAGCCCGTCGGCGGCCAACTTTTGGACCAACTTGTTCACTTAGAAGGATTGGGTTTCCCTTGTTGAAGACTGGCCATCCATCCTTCCAATCAACATCGACAAGAAATGTTTCGCGGCCTTGGCGTTGATTGTTAGTTGTGCAATTACGGAATTGGTCCGCGGTTGTGCTTACCAAGTGGAGATGAGCCATTGATATTCCGGCGAGCCAGGAATGAGGCGTACCAATCCCCATCAGTAGTCTCTACAAGGGTAGCATGACCAGTTGACTGAACAGTCAGGTTGGTAAAACCCCATTGTCCGTTAAACATGAGGGGGTTGTGTGGATCACTAACGAAAGGGCCGGACGGAGATTTGCTCCTCGCGATGGTCGCTCGGTGCTGTTGATCCGTACCACCTGGAAATTTTAGCAAACCCGATCAGAGATACAATATAACATGGTTCACTCACCCTCCGCAATGAGCAGATAGTACCAGCCGTCCTTGTGGTACATCTTGGGTCCTTCTGGTCTAGCCGTATTGTTGTGCGGCAGTGTTCCATTCCAAAGACTAACGTATGGCCCGACACAATTACCCGATGACAAGGAAACCTCACACTGAGAGAGGCCCCAAAGTCGATCTTTGTTGTTGTTGGGGGCCATCAGGTTGAGATACGTCTTGTTGGATACGGGATCACGGAAGAGCTCTGGATCAATACCCCAGGGTTCGGCCCAGACGGGGTCTGACCAAGTCTTGAGGTCTGGTGAAGACATGAACCAGACTCGCGGCCAGACGCGTGCTACAGGGTCGTAAGTCCAGCGTGTCATGGCCGACAGCCAGAACTTTCCGTCGAAGTAGGCCAGGCTAGGTGCCCAAGCGCCTGTTAGGAGTGTGTCAGATGACGATTTTCAACGTGTCGGAAACGCGATGAGCGCAACCAGTTACTTACCTGCTCCGGTGGGAGTCCCATAGAGCTGCAGCTGCTCAGGTCTCGTGAGAGCATGAGATTTCAGCTTCCAATTGGATAAATCCTTGCCTAGAAAACATTAGAAGACATCAAGACCATAAGGCATAAGGGCTCGTACTATGATAAATGGGGATACCAGGCCAGTACTCGAAAGATGAAGTAGCAATGTAATAATCATCGTCAACACGAAGGATGGCTGGATCCGGATTCCATCCAGAGATGATTGGGTTCCAGAGAGCTTGAGCCAGTGAGGTGAAAAGACACCAGCTCCGGAGCGTGTAGGCAAGGCGAGACATTGCGAATGACATGTGCGCAAAAGCCACGGGAATGGACAGAAACGTCGGCCTTGTCACCAGTAAATAAACTACGTAGTAACAGGGCCATCAGTGCCAATGAATACCCCGCCTCAACCCCGGATCTCCAGAGCTCGCGTGGTTTTCTTAGGCTAAATGAGAATAGTGGCGGATGTCGCGATGACTCTCGGGACAGGTCCGAAGGAACAATGGGCGGGGAAAACACCGCAAAACATTCCGAGAAATTTCACCTTAATTTATCGTAGTTTCAAAAAAACAAAGAAACAATTTCATGTAGGGTAGAATACTCAACGTGCTGTTTGAAACAAAGGCTAATGTCATCTCTACTCCGTACTGAAATGAGAACCATTGATGATGTAGGGTAGGATTTGGGTTGGCCCGGTAGGATTATGTATCTACACGACGGTTAGCTATTCTAGTTATCTATAATCTCTTTGACTCGCGGTTTCTGTTTTGATATTTTTGCAAAGTGGATGGAATAAATTCCGGCCCGTCAGAACTTCTTCCACAGTTCTTTGCCTTTGCTTTATGGTTCATTGGGCTGTCTTGTGGTGTTTTTGAGCAAAATGGGTTCGGCGAGAGGTGGGTCGAATTAAGAAACGCCGTTACGTCATTTCGCTCCCTTGTGGGGCACACTTAGCCAATCTGATCCAAGCTTAAAACCTTAGCTTATCTCATTTGGCCTATTAAATCATCATGTCGCTACCCTACAACCTCCGTCTAATTTCCCGTCATGCCAAAACGTCAGGTCTCCAACTCGGTCCAAATCTTCTCCCAATATTTAAGCTGAGGCTTCCTCCAATCATCCTTTTCAACCCAAGAGTTACTCACCTTGAAGACAAAGTTCTCATGGCCTTGCCTATACTCTGGCCATCGAGGGGCTCCTTTGATCCCATGATGGTTTGGATCAAGATCATGGACGAATGATTTGAAGCTTCGAGATATGAGCTTTGAGAGCTCATAGTACTCGGGATGCGGTCCAATCCAGTTGGAATTCTTTCTGCTCGCACTTGATTCTTGGTTAAAAACGAAGGAGATTTCAGCATAGTGTGTGCTAGACACGGGGGCATCTGTTGCAACCAATTCTTCCTTGTCATCCCACGGCGCTTGGTCAAAGCGATATGAGTAGACGGGTTGCTGGTGACGGTGAGACAAAGAGGTGAAGTACTTGGCTGATGCACGACGCCCAGCATGAATGACGTAGTCCCCGGCGATGGCTGCCCCACGTTTGTACTGCTTGCCGTTCTGCTCGAAGCGCTCCTCCCCCGTATTGAAGGGACATCCTTGGGCTGGATCATCTGGGTATAGTTGCATGAGGTTGCGGACAATCTTGGTATCAAGTCCAGAGCCCATCCCGGATAGGTGTTTTGCCACATCCTTGTCGGTGTTCAAGCTTCCTCGTGGACCAAAGAAGGTGGCGGTTCCCTCGTCGGTGTTGGAGCCAATCAAGATTGCGGCTTTGGCAACTTGTTTCTTCTTGAAGGATGCAGAAGGAAGCTGGGTGAGGAACTTGCCGTCGAGGACGGGAGTGACGACGAAGGGAGCGAACGCCTTGAAGAGGGTCTCGTACTTGACATGACGGAGACATTGGAGAGTATCCTTGCGTTTTGAGCATCCAACAGCTTCTGTGACATTGTTGTAAATGTCCTAATAGTCGCCTGCTACACGTTGGACTATGATAGAGTCAGCAAAGGCTCATAAAATGGCCTAGGCATACACTTACTCGCAGGACCCAGGGCCGAACCACTCTGCATTATGGCAGCTCTGAACAAATTCTCATTATCCCCTCCGAAGCCGACAAGGTGGTACCCCACGCTAAAGGCGCCAGCAGATTCACCAGCAATAGTGACCTTGCGAGGGTCGCCGCCGAAACCCTGAATGTTTTCTTGAATCCACCTCAAAGCAAGACGCTGATCGAAAAGACCAATGTTCAGCGACCCATCTTTCTGCATTTCCTTGGAAGCGAGAAATCCCCATCCTCCAACACGGTAGTTGATCGAGACGGCGATGATGGGCTTGCCGATGCTCACTGAGGCATTCACAAGATATGAGGTGTTGTAACGAGGGTCAGAACTGCCTCCAGCCGTGAAACCTGTGTTTTCGCGTCAGACCACGCACTCTGCTGATGTTAGTAAGCTCATACCTCCGCCATAAATCCACACGTATACTGGTAGTTCAGCATCTGCGCGTACACCGGCTGGTCGTACGATATCGACAGTCAGGCAATCTACATTAACCATTATCAGTTAAATTTCCAGGTGAACATTATCTATAAACTCACCCTCTCCCAAATCCAGGCCTTTGTCAAAGCCGGCATAGCCAGGACATATAAAGCTTCTCTAGGTAGCATTTCTCACTCCATGCCAGGATTCGTTGAGTGAGACCGGGTGTCTTAAACGCAAGTTGCCAAGAGGTGGCTGCGCGAAGGGAACACCTAAAAAGAGGTCCTTATGGAACTCGGGAAGATATATTCCCCTGAGCGTGCCGTTCTTGATCGTGGCAATTGGTGGGCGTCCATTACAGGTGGGCAAACCCGAGGCCGGTGAAGATGCATAAAGAAGAACCACAAGGGCCCAGCCCAACCACGCGATGTTAGAATAACTGGCCATATTTCTTGGCGCTTCTGAGCTGGATGGACTGCATTCTTTCGGTCTTGGCTCAACATCTCCTTATCATGGTACCTCGAGGCGGGGTATTCGTCGGCCGCAAAGCCCGATAGTTACTCCGTCACTAACTTTCCCTGGCCTGGAAGCCGAGGGAGTTTGCGGGGCCCCAGATTCTGAATGTGGAGAGGGAAACGTCGATATTTCTGGTTCTGGATCAGGTTGACGCATGACAGGTGAGGCGTTGGGACTGAAATACCATTCCTTAACTCTGCGACCTTCATTGATTGCGAATATGAACAGCGGAATGCCTCTAAAGTTTCTTATTATCTGCTACCATTTATCCACTCGTATCAGATGATTCTAGTGTCATTCTCCTGCTCTTTTCCTTTGTCGCGCTTTCTCTTCGCGGGAGGGCCTAGGTGCTCGAGCCTAAAACTCCTGCGAAAACCGTTGCTTAACCTAAATCTCATCTCAACCCCTATGTATACTGGTGCTGAATGAACGGTAGTATTAACTGAGATGGCTACGATCAAGATATTGCAGCCATGGTAGAGGCCGGTCATGATGGTGCGCCTAGTATATATGTCAAGCCGGGCGGATGAGGCTATGAATGAACTTATCTGGATTGAGAATAGAGTGATTCATAGTACCGATACTAATACCACCTGCCCAAGCAATTCAGCAACTTAGGCATGTACTAGGTCTTTTAACCCTCGCATATCAAACAGAGTAAGAACAAGGACCCCTAGAGTTTCGTGGCGATATGCAAGAAGTCTGCATCAACGACATAGCTATCATGTTTATGACATTAAAATATTAACCTAAAAAATACTAAGTATTTATTTTAATTAATATTATCCCTAAGAAAGTTATGTAGGAGGAAGGGAGCCAGGATTTAAGATGACAATATTACCTAAGACACTCCCCGAGACAATAAAACATCACCCAGTTGACCCCGCACTCACGATTCGAAAATAGCGCTTCCTAAGCAGGCAGCCTAGTCATACATTCTCTGGCTCTTGGTAGCAACGTCTGTCCACAACGTCGCCATGGCCCTGTATGAGCCATTAGATGCTGCCAGAGACGAGATCCGCGTCATCTCTATCTCTGGCACGCAAAATGACTCCGATGGCCCCCTTCAATGTACCATGGAGACGGTCTCTTTGAGCGACAGGATAATAGGATACCAAGAGCCTCGAGATCGGTCAGACGATGGGTCAAGGCCGTCCAGTTCTTCATATACCGATTCGACCGGATCGGATCAATCACTGGCGCCAGGTACTGACACCCAGCCTCGGTTCTCGTGGGGAGAGTACGAAACACTCAGTTACGCTTGGGGATCTCCGTCAGACCCTTCCTACGACATCTTAGTCAACGGTCAGCGGTACCGCGTTCGCCAGAACCTTTATCATGTTCTCTCTCAATTTGGAACCTCCCTTAGATACGCGTCACGTGTAAGGTTGTGGGTGGATGCGATCTGCATCAACCAGGACGATAGCCTTGAGAGGGCTACGCAGGTCAAACGAATGAAGCAGATTTACAGCACGGCCATGCGAACTATCGTATGGCTGGGAAAAGACCTTGGCCCTACCTACTCCGCTGTCATCGACACTGCCGCTTATGTTGACCAGCTCAGCGGCATCTTGACGCGGATAGCCGAGCTCACGCCGGATATGCTTTCTGAATATTGGAGCACTGATTATGAGTCCAGCGAGGACACGGAGTCGACAGTCAGCTCAATGGATGAAGAGATGGTTAGATCTGAATCGATTCAGGATGAGCCATTGACATCGGCTGGAGATGAAGAAACATCCGAGTCTGGATTGAGTGAGGATGAATGGTCGATGTCGAGCTCCGAAGACGAAGAGACAAGACGTCAGCGAGAGCTTGTTACACAGGATCAGGAGCGCCTTCTTGAGCAACTTGGCCTATCAAAAGGGTTCCATGATGTTCCCTTCCCTGCGGCTGGCTCTACGAACCCCAGTGATTTCCGCTTAGCACTCGTTCTCCAGCCAATAATCGACAACGAGTACTGGAGGAGGGTTTGGATTATCCAAGAGCTCTCCACCAGTGCAAGCGGATCTTTTATCCTCATTGGGAGCTCTGCCTTGTCGCTGGATGAATTGCTCGGGGTGGCGGAGCACCTCTTGGGCTCCGCCGTGAGCATGGCAAACATGATCCCCCACCTGTACGCTTCACAGCCCCTTTACCTCAACACGTTCAACTTTATGTCCTTGATACGTTCTGTCAACGGCATTGCTGCCGAGCAGGAGGGATGGCACTGGATGTTGCAGGGCCTCATATCAAAGTCAACCCTTGCGGCGGATAAGTTCTACGGGACCGTTGGTCTTTTGAACAGCCAGGAGCTTTCAGAGATGATTATCGACTATAACCGACCCGTTTCTCAAGTTTCAATGGATGCGACGCGCGCAATCATGAAGGAGACAAACTGTCTATGTCAATTTGTCATCTGCACTTCGGTAGAGAACCCTACCCTCCCTTCCTGGGCCTTGGACCTTTCTCAGGAATACGATAGATTCACGAGTCTGGACTATGATTTCCATTTGGTTTTCAAGGGAACCGATCTCGAGATTGACTCACACCTCATGGATCGACCTCACCAATCCTTCTCGGGTCGAGTTGTCGATGACCGAACCTTGATCATCAGAGGATCTGTCCTTGACGAGGTTGACGGATTGGGTTCTTTCCCTGAAGACTTGCTTCCACCGATGCCGCCTGGGCGAACTCGAAAGCGGATAGCACCAATGTCGAATCCCACAACCAAAACGCATGCCTACGGAGATGCACTTGAGATGCTCAAGACTCTCGATAAAATCCTACTATCCGTTCGTCCTAAGCGGAATAAGAGTGTGTTCCATATGCCCATGCTGGCAGTGACAGAGGATGAACCATATAAGCCAGCTTCGTACCCAGAGGGTATGGCGCATCACACGGCGTCTAAACTGCTCGTACTGAAGCATTTATGTGAGAGGAACGCCGACTTTGATCTCTGGGGTGTAAAGTTTGGCTCGCTGTTCCCAGGCCTCAAGAGGGAGGAGAGAGAAAGAGTTTCTGAGTCCCAGAAGCTGGCCTACCAAGCTCTCAGTAGCCTTCAGCCGTCGTACCATAGCGCGTGCAATACTTGGGACGCTGGTATTTTATCGCGACGCAGACTTATCTCGACTACTGGGGGATATTTGGGTCTGGCTACTCCTTTTGCGGTGAGGGGTGACAAGATATGTGCCGTCGAGGGCTGTCATAGCTTGGTCTTGTTGCGACCGGTGGACGACTTCTTTCAGTTCGTGGGGCTTTTGGGTGTTGATGATCTCGACGAGGAAGCTGAGCGATGTCGAGATGGAGGGTTTGATAGGGAATTAATGTTGCGATAGAAAATGCTTGCGAGTTAGAGTCTTGCTTGTATAGCCTGCGATCTTTACGGCCTTCTACTACATGGAGTAGAAGACTCGCAGCTGTATCAAAACTAGCCCCTTGTTCGAAAGCGGACTTGACTTCTGGTACTGTCACAATAGCTGAGCTCGTGGATGTCAAGTTGTAAGTAACTATGTAGCCACTGTAACCTTGGAAATTGTCCACCAGCATGACCCCGTGGGGTTGGTCACCTCGTGAGCATGGCCCTGAACTGCCGGTAAACCTTATGATCACCTGTCATGCCGTAAACCCCAGACCCGCACCACTCATATCAAGGGAATGATGTGTGATTGAAACAATTTAGGCAAATTTTGTGTGTGCTGTGCTCACCAGCAAACACACATTAACCGTCGGAGGTGAGCCCGAACATTCCTCCGAACACCTTCAAACCCCTGACACCATGTCCCCGCTCTCTAAGCTACCCCAGCTCACTTGGACATATGGGGAATAGTGAATACTACCAAAGAACGCCACTGCGGGGACCCATGGGGTTGTGGCACGATCCCCCACATGCCGGGGGGACCTCACGAGAGACATTTCATCATCTTGGCCTCGGACCTTGATCTTGACCTTTCCCTCTCCCCTCCTTTACCATTTTGCAATATGCTTAGAAGCCTCAAATACATACGGATACAACATGGCAAGCCCAAACGGATCAATGGTTGACGAGCACGTGCGTGACGATGAAAATGGTTCTGGGAATGAACGACCTCGCAAGATGGCACGCATGAGTACTAGGGAAGAAGAGGGCCCATCTTGCAGTTCTTGCAGGAGGAGGAAGACGAAATGCTCCAGAGACCAACCATGTTCCAATTGCTCTAAGATTGGTATTCCTCTCTTACGCTCGGTGTCGATGATTATCTCGAGATAGACTAACTTGTTGTCAGGAGCCAATTGTGTTTATGATGGGGGTAAGATGAAACCAGGCCTACGGACTGGCGCTGTTGAAAGCCTCAGTCAGAGGCTGAGTACGTCACGCCCAACTTTGAGTACGTTTTGAGCAAGCCTGACCTCAGCTCAGCTACCCTCGAAAATATGTTTGTTGGACAGGGCATCATGTGGCAACAGATGTTGAATGCCATTAGCAGCGGCGCCCAGCCGCACCTGAGCGAGACACTTCCTTCACCACCGATGGGTTCACTGCAGGACCAATCGTCGGCATTCAAACAACGACTGTCTTTCCTGGCGTCAGGAGATCCGGTGCAGTTTCAACGAAACAGCATATCGACCTCAGCAACAGGCAAAGCCACGGCAGTACCTGACATCGAAAACATGGATGCTTGTCTTTCAAACGCCCCTATGCCACCAGACGAACTTGTGGACTCCTTGGTGGAAATCTACTTTGAAACAGTGCACCCTTGGATTCCCATGTTGCACGTTCGGAATTTTAGAGCTGCTCTCGCATCACCCGAACAGAGAGCCGATCTGACCACTATCCTGCGGGCCATTGTTTCTCTCTGCATCAGGTTTTCTGACGACCCTCTGCTCAATGAGAATCCATCATTGCGAACCTGGTATGCAACGAGATGCAGACAAGCAGTCATTTTAAAGAGCATGGAGACATTTTCAGTCCGAAACGTGCAAGCACTCATCATCTGCGCCTTCGATACTATCGGTAGTGGACACGGCCCATCAACATGGTCCATGGTTGGAAGCATGGCACGAACTGTTGAGCAGTTGCGCTTAAGCAAAGAGGAGAGCGATGTCTCAGAGAGTGCTTCAGCGGGCAGAAGTCTTATGAACAGGATGACGTTCCTTCCTCCGTGCAATGGCTGGCAAGAAGCCGAAGAGAGACGACGCGTCTTCTGGAATGTCTTTTTGATGGACAGGTTCTGCAGTATCAGCACTGGATGGAATCCTTGTCTCACCAGCGCCGACTTTCACCGCAGACTCCCATGCGAAGGAGCTATCTGGGAAGAAAGCGAGCACCTTCTCATACCTACCCCATTCTTCGGCACTCTGGACCAGATGCAACATCCAGAGGCTCTTCCTGAACTTCACATGGAGAGGGAAGAGGAGCAGAATTCTCTGGGCGGATTTGCATATTGCATAGAGGCGACTGAAAATCTGAGGCTGGTCATCTTCTTCTTCCTTCAGCACGAGGTTGACTTTGGTAACTCTCGTGATATTCAAAAGTGGCTTATCAGATTTAAGCAACTGGATCTGCGTCTAATGCAGTAAGTTTAAACTACCCATCTTGCGTCTACTACGTTTTCTAACTGAGACTCTAGATGGAAAGCACTCCTCCCTGAAACATGGAGAGAAGCCTGCCTAGTCAACGATGATGGCAACCTTGACCCCAACTTGGTATTGGCCCACATCACTCACAACACCGCCGTTGTTCTCCTTCACCAAGGCTTAGCATATCCCTCATCAGAATGGAAATCGATACCGGCAAAGCTCCCATCTGCTTCAAGTGCAGAGACATGTCTGGCCGCGACAGAGGAAGTATCTCGTATTACCACGAGATTTCTCCCAACATCACCAGTCCTGGCAAATCCACAATTTGCATTCTGCCTCTTTGTATGTGGCCGGGCGTTGCTTACACATGCCGTCTTCCAAGAGAAGCCAATATCTCCCGTGTTCGATTCCATCGTGCAAAGTCTCGATGAAATCTCCAAGCGGTGGAATGGAAGACATGCGAGCACGAGTTCCAACTTAGCGTCCAAGTTTAAATCACGTCTTCTACAAGCCCGTCAAGATGGTTATCACGGTGCTGAGAGTATTCGTGAGGAGGCATTTTCTGACAAGAAATACCCATCCCATGAACAAGAGGACAACTCACCGAGTAGCTTGGCCTACTCTCACGCCACGGCTTTTCAACTTGGTCTGGACGCCAATGCTGCTGCCATGGCATTCAAGCCAGCGTCAAAAAGCTCCCCAGACAGTGTTTCTTTGGCGTTTCCACCTTTACCCGGGTCGTTACAGGATGCATTCCTGACCCAGCCAAGCCATGGAATGCAGCAAGTTATGGATGCTTCTACGCAAGATACTATTGCTGTGGCGGATTGCTTCACAGATCCTTCTCTTATGGCTGATCCCTGCCAATATCCATTTCTGGATCAGACTATTATACCCAGTGACAGGGTGACTTCTTTGAGGGGTTTCATGCCCCAGTGAGAGGAGCTTAATACAGCCTTGCGTGTTCATGCATGTCATGGTTTGACTCGCTGGGTCTCTGGCATTGTTGGGCGTAATATTTCCAAGCCTTGACATTGTTCTGCAACTATGATGTTATTCACAAGCTGTCCTCCTAGTTGGCGACTCTCGACTCTCCCACTCAGAGAGTCCTGGGAAAAGAAGAGCTGCCAGTAGCTATGTATAAATACCCAAGTTTCTATTCTGTCACCATCAAATGAAGCAACTATGAAACCCGTGATACATGACATGAAGATTTATTGGCTATTCACGTAGTCCTACACGCACAACCTATCCCATATTCGTTGGCACCTCTTCCTTCACTTCTCAGAAAGAACCAAAACCTTGACCTGATCGACCTCGATGCCCTTCAAGGTTATGCTGGCACCCAGTTTCCCAAGACTCTTCTTCGCCCACACATCACGAATAACCAACCCTGCATCCAAACCCGGCACTTCCTTAACCGGCAACGAGATATCCAATGCATCTGTACCATAGTTTTGCACCAGGATGACATGTCGAGACTTGCCCGACTTCAAAGGTCCGGCCCACACTTGATACTGGCCTTCCTTAGATAGGCCCGGAAAGTAGTTAACCGCAACTCCCAGTTTGTCCTGGTTCAGAGCAATAATCTCCTTGTTCTTGAGAACCTCGAGCGACCTTTCTCGAATGTTGTTGACGTCGGCACCGATGATGAGAGGAGACTTGAGGGCTGCCCAGAATGAAAAGTGCGTCTCTTCCTGGTACCTCGTCATGTTTCCAACACCAACCTCAAGCATGTCCATATCCGCTATCCATAGTCAGCAGTTAATCCAAGAGTAGGAAACCTTGAACTTACCCCAAGATCCTGGCTTCTGAAACCTTGAAATCTCTCGCATCTTCCGAATCATTGTCAAGACACTAACGCCTGCGTAGCCTGTATTGAGACAGTAGGCTGTTGCGCAGCCATTACTGTTATCCTTCTTGTACTGGCTGTGGATATCTCCAGACATGCGATAAGAGTCGCTGAACTGATCTGCCCAAAACCACGGGAATTGATGACCCCACTCGCACAAGGAGTAGAAGATGTCACGGCCCGTGTCTTTCAAGGCGTGTGACATGCGATGAAAACGTTCTTGGACTGACAATGTGTTGGCTTGGAAGCCTCCACAGTTGTCGTACTTAAGATAATCGATGCCCCATTCTGCGTATTGGGCGGCGTCAAGTTCCTCGTAGCCGTAGCTTCCAGGTGCAAAGTCGCAACCGTAGATGCCAGCATCACTACTCAGGTGTTAGGTGGTGTCTTGATCGTATGGTAGGCCATCGGGGACTAGATAGAAACGGCCAAGGGCTTGTGATTTGAACTGTTGCTCACCTGTAAATGCCAACTTTCAGACCCAATTTGTGGATGTAATCGGCAACGGGTTTGATGCCACCGGGAAACCGGGTGAGATTGACCTGCTGGCGGCCCTCCTCATTTCGCTCCAGAGTCTGCCATCCAGCATCCATGAGGACATAATTGTAGCCCAGAGAAGCCAGTCCAGACTTGACGATTGTGCTGGCAGTTGATTCAATGATGCTTTCATTGATGATGGCCTTGAAGCTGTTCCATGAATTCCACCCTGGCCGACTAGTTAGCAGATACACGCTTGTGAGGAGAAAGTAGGAGGTGCCTACCCATCTGTGGCTTGGTGGCCAATCCTTGGGCAGAGACGCCCGATACGAGGGCCAAAGGGACAAGGTTGAGCTTCATGATAGCGATTCTGTCAATTAGATGAACACACTTGTTGCTCAGCGACTGTAAAAATGGGTTACTTACTTATAACATAATCAGGGAGGAAATATGGTTACATCATAAAACTCGAGTTCGGGCTTCGGGGCAATCTTGGGCCATGTTCCGAACCCCGTATCGGAGTCGGTCCGGTCTTTCTTCCTTAATGCGAAGCCTAAGAATACGTCGGATATTTCAAGTCCATGTGATGCTCTTCTCTATTCTCAAAATCCCTAGAATAGTGAGGATTTTAATCTCCACGATCTTATATTTGCATTGAAAAAATGAGATTCTACTCCCTCTTCCTCTCAGCCTTGGCGGCATCGACATCCCTTTGTGAGATTGTCGATCGCCAGCCCCTCACCTTTGCTCCGGTGCCCGATGATACCTACGTTGCTCCAGCATCGGATACTCTCTTGGATTTCATCCAATCTCGAGAGGACTTATCCATTCTATTGTCGACACTCGATCAGCTAGGAGGTTCGTCTTGAATTTGGCCGTGAATTGACCAGCCTGACAAACTTCTATAGGATTTGTGCAAGCCCTAAACACCTCGGCAACATGGCAATACACCTTTTTTGCGCCATCCAATGACGCATTTAACAACACTGGAGAGTACTTTGAGACATTTGCCAAGACGGCCAAAGGGAAGTGGTGGCTTGGAAATCTGATCCAACACCACTACGTCCCGAACGTGAAGCTCAAGACGACCGACTTTAGCTCGAGCACTGTTCGCCTTCAAACCAGCACGTACCTATACGTCAGTGCTAAGAAGGCTGATGGGGATTTGGTGCTCAACAACGTTGCCACAGTTACGGAAGGGGACCTCCCTGTGACGAACGTAGGTATCGCTCTTAGTGAATGCTGTGATACGTCGCTGATTTTCGTTAGGGCATTGTTCACATCATTGACCGTATCCTGGACCCGTCTGCTCAGATCTTCGAATCAGATTTGCCACAGGTAAAGCAAGGGTTTATTCCTGGTAGCTGCTCAAACCCGCTACTGCCTTACTGTTGAACGAACAGGCATGATGATGTCTTGTAGCTGGATATGCTGAAGTGATTGGCGCGAGGACGGGTTGCTGGCTGTCTAAACCGAGGAAACATCCTTCCATCATGCTGTTGAATAGTACAAAAATCTAAGTTCCTATATTTCGTCATTCATTCTTTGGTTGTAGTGGCCAGGCTGGAGAACTGTCTTTCTTTATAGTCTCGAGCATCAAGCATTGTGACACTGCTTTAGCGTTGGGTTGTGATGCTATGATGCATTGGAAATATGTTCTTTGTTATAGTTGAAGCCCGGTCCTTGGTGGGATAACTAAGCCAGAATATCGTCCCAAGAAGCATGGACGCGGAATCGGGCGCGGGCTCCAGAAGTTTATATGTGATGCATGAAATAAGCTGTAACTTGGTAATTTATTAACAGAAACGAGGGAGTGTGTATATATGTATGTACATGAATGCCATTCCTCCAGGCGTGTTTTGTAGTCAATCTACACAGCATTACCCGAGTGGTCAGGCCATGAAATAGAAGAGAAAGATTAAAGAGAAGAAAGAGTCGCGGGTGACATGTGGCTGAATGACCAAGGACAGCACCTCCGACTATATATCCGCCGAACCGGGAAGACATCCCTCTTACTGACGTGGCTTGACGTTCTGAGGAGTAGAAAAGAGATCATTAGGGTCAACCGCAGCCTTGATCTTCTCAAGTCTGGGAAGGTTGGATCCCCAATACTTTTCCTGAGCCTTGCCACCAAGTCGCAAATTGGGAACACCAGCGTAGTGCAGGTAATTACCTGGCTTGTTATTCTGAAGCGTAAGGATTGAGTCATCGATGAACTTCATCGTCTTCTCGCCTATTTCCTGTGCCGTGTTGGCGTAGGCGGACATGAAGTATCGGATATCGCGGTGGGGAAAAGGGGTTGCATCCGTGGCAACATCGTTGACAGCACCGCCGTACCAATCAAAGAGGTATGTCCAGTGGTTAGCTCAAGAATCGGTGGTCTGCACAAAGTTGACAAATCTCTCGACGGCCGAGTCTGATGGCACATTTATACCGGCAACGGCGAGATCCTTCGAGTAGGAGTAAGCCTGGCCCGGAATGTTGCTGGCAGCCTGGAAGAGGCCGCTAATGTAGTCGATCCAAGAGACACCGCCACGGACGGTCTTTTCAGCGCCGGATGGGAAGTATTTATTCAAGTTGATGGTATCAAAGTCCTTCTTGGGGCCTAGAAAGACACCTCTCACGTAAAAGCTGTTCTTGGCAAGAATGCCGGATCCGCCCAGCTTTCGAGACGTGCTCTTATCTGACATCAGCTTGTTAAAGGCCTTCATAGAGCGAGTGAGGAGGGCCTTGTCGGTGGTCGAATAGTTGTAGCTGAAAGTGGTGAGCTCCTTGAGCACTGGCTTGGTCTGGAACTTGAACTCTGTTGCGATGCCGAAACTGACGCCAGCACCGTTCATGGCCCAGAATAGGTCTTTGTTGCTATTCTCGGTGGCGCGAGTGACGGTACCGTTGGCGAGGATAACTTCGACCTCTTGCATGACGTCGACGGAAAGGCCATTCTCGCGAGAGGTATAGCCAATGCCACCGACCGCGAGGAGGCCGCCGACGCCAACGGTGGGCGAAGACCCATGGGGCATGAAGCGTCCGCCATTGTTCAAGCCTTCAACGAGGTCTTTGAGCAGGTTGCCAGGTCCGACGGTTGCGATGCCCGTGGCTTTGTCCACACTGAGATGATTGAAGTGCTTCAAGTCAACAACGATAGCATCGTCAGCGCCTCCCAAGCCTAGAATGGGCAAGTTCTTCGTTAACAACAACCATCCCGCATGCTTTTATCATATAGAATAGACTTACACTTGTTGATAAAGTCCCTACCGCCACTTCGGGGCTGAACCTTGCGCTCATGCTTAACGGCACAAGCCAGCGTCTCAGAGATCTCATCCTTTGTCTTGGGATACAGAACCGCAAATGGCTTGTACTGCAGATTGAGGTTGTGATAATTGACGTCTTTGGAGATAAAATCCGGCTCATCTTGGAACTGTGCCCTCGCGGCGTCACCTCCGACGGCGCTGGAGAGGCAAGACCGGAGATCTTGACGAGCGAGAGGGGCGAGAGGAGTTGCGCTAATCCCCGTGGCCGCTGTGGCCAGGAGGATTAGCTTGATGAGGTTTGAAGAGGGGTGCATTTGCAGAGCAAAAATAGATGTCGAGGAGTGGATTGTGTTGAAAATATGATGAAGAATGCAGTAGAAGGCTGGACACATTTACAACTTTATATACCCGTTTTCTCCAAAATTCCAAGGTCGAAGCTGACGACATCAGGTCTCTCTACTTCTCCCGTGAAGCCTGACAGGCCGAGAAACTTCACCTGATGAGTTCATCCTATAGCCTGTGATGTTTACTGTATAGACTCGACAGTTTAGGACCTGAAGGTGGGTTTGCATACCCTTGTTTGCGTTAGCTTATTGGCCCGTTGAATTCTTTAATGGTTTAGCAAGTGTTTGTAAATCAACATTCAGGTCCTAATGTGTGTGTTGCTGAACCGAGATGGCATGACGTTCTCGCCTGAGTAATGACCAGGATAATACAAGATTCTTCCACCGCTCCCGTAATAATGTCCGAGCTGTCGTCTATTTATGGTGGATCTATCTATTCTCGGCATTTCACATCATGGCGTAGGGCTCGCCGCTGCCATTGGTGCAGGCGTGGCGACTGTACATCTACACGTACCATGTCTTTCCGAATTAGTCAAGATTCAAGTGCCGCGCACATGGCATTCGGCTGTGCCCGAGCTCTAAATATTGACTAGTTTTGTCTTGGCTCCAAACGAGCGGGATCCTCGGCCTCCGGTTCGAGCTACCGCCTACAGGGTGTAGGGATCAGTAATGTGAAAAGATGGGAACACTTCTACCTCGCCACAAGGACATCTTACTACGTATCATAGCCTTTATTGGACCATAGCGAGAGGTATCCCTCTAAGAGGGAACTACTAGACTTCCCGTTGCTCGCCACACTCTGTGCCTCACGTACACCAAATAACATTACTGATCCCTACACCCTGTAGGTATGATTAACCTTATTATTTAGCTCTCTTGCATGATGACATGACGACCAGGTTAAGACCGGAAGTACATCTACCGTCCTATACTACACATGAGAGAGATGCTGGTCGTATGTGCTTCTGCGGGAGACGACAGATATTAACGGCCACGATCTTATTAGCCAATATCGAAGCTAACAAACACCGCCCTCGTAGGAGCTAGGCGATTGTGAGGAGGCGCGCGTCGTCGGAAGACCTTTCATAGAACCTAGTCGTGGGCCCAAATTTGTGGTACCATCAATGCGCCCTGGATACTCGGCCTGGAGATCTGTGGCACCTTGTCCGTCGCCGGGGTCGGGACACGGGGTCTTCGGACACCGGAACCATGGGGCCCCACAATACACAGCTTGACGGCTGACCGGGGCAATTCGGCCAATATGTCGGAGGTGATCCGGGTTCTGTAGATTGTTTATTCTGGTGTTCCAAGGGACAAGATCCATTTTACGGATAGTAATCTTGAGATGATTGGAAGCAGCAGCTAGGTCGCTTTGCAACGCCGTAAGGAGCTGAATGTCGCTAAATGATGGCTATTATGCTGAGTAGGTTCGCTAGGTCTACTTCTCAAGAGTAGTAATAACGTCGGAAATGTTTAACAGTTCAATATTAATAGCCAGTTGTTCGAATATATCAAGCTCGTCGATTGACCATGTTGTCGCGTCAGATCATTTTGTTCTCCGAGAGACAGCCATGCGGCGCTGACGCTGTTGGCGGTTCAAAACACCATGGCAGCCAACTACCTAGGTTCTAGTAGCGACATGACTACTAAATGTATTAAAGCCATTCCTATTTAACGTCATGTTTCATCGACGCAAGATGCATCTCATGGATTCAGGTGGCCTGAGTCACAGCCGAAGCGGCTGCGGGCCCCTCTGTGATCCTTGCCTTCACCTGTGAATCACCGCAGACTCACATGTTTTTTAGCCGAACTCGCCCAACCTCCCCCATTATCATTCAGAAGTTTTTGGCAAAGCCCGGAACATCATCTCATCTCAGGCACTCTCATTATCCTTCTCATGTCGCTCACTTTACCTTCCTTGATATACAACAAGCGACTATGGCATCCAACAACAACATTTGCGTCTGCACAATCTGCGGTATCAATCTTGAATTGCCGATCCCACCTGATGATTCGAAACCAATCGCCGTTTGCCTGTCTGGCCCACACTGGCCTTTCAGTCAACCCCAGTCCCTAGACCTTCCCGACGATGCAGTCCATCGTTTTATTGCCGAGAAAGACGATGATCTACCGGGCCTAATACTTTTCCCGGATGGACGACGGGTGTACCCTCACCTCATATCCCTGCCTGAGCAGTCTGACGCTGCTTCGGCACAGCCTGCTCCATTTGGGCTATTCGTTGGGATGCATCCTGCTTGTGAAGATCTGGTCAATCGCGTCATGGAGACCTCGTTCAATTCTCGGATTCATTCACTGGGTGATCTTTGGATGACACTCGAACGCCGCTGTGCTCGACGTGAGTTACGGGATGGTGGCACACGACAAACTCCTTCGTTCAACTTCCCCCCTAATATACCGACGTCCCAGGCTGGTGAAGAAGTCCAGTTTTCGATTGATCGTTACTTTGTTCCCTTTTCTTGTATAGTCAGCGTTGGAAATGAGTGGGAAGGATGGGTAAATGTAACCTTTACTCTCAGCGCCTGTCAGTAACTAATTCGTCTGACAGTGGAACCATAACCCCATCAACATTCCTGACTTGACAACACAACTGCTCTCTAATCTGGAACCAATCAGTCGGATCACTACTCCAATACCCTTGAGCAAGTCAACGCAAGAGTTCAAGAGCTGTCTCGCAGTATTACCAGCAGAGATCCAGAATGAGCTTGTGCCGTGGTTCCAGATGGGTTCTATCTCCGTTGACTGCAATTACATGATGCCCCAATCTCTATGGAAGCAGATATTCTTTCAAATACCTTTCCTGTGGGATCTGGATACAGAAAAGGTCCTCAAGAAGACTTACTCAGAGCCGTCTGAAACAGAGGAGTGGAACTGGGAAAAGATTACTCGGCAGGTTTTAAGTCCTGCACAACCCTCAGACCGTAGATATGAAGGAGATGAGAAGGGCTACTTGTGGAGTCATGAGACGGTCGGACTGCATGTTCCCCCGGGTTTTACCAATCGTCGACGAATCTGGCAGATTCTTGAGGAAATGTGGCCGAATGATGTTGGTCTTGACTCGGATTATTGGCCAACTAAGCCACATTACGAGCCGGATGCGTTGTCGCGCGATGAGTGGGAAGGGTTGGAATTGTGGCCAGATCTAGATTAAGGACATAGCCTCAACAAAGCTCCTTCCAACAGCAGGCCCGGGCCATCTCGGGTGGCTCCAACAGGTCTTGGCCTATTTGGAAGAGGTTCGGTTTTATACCCTGTGATGAGGTGGAGGACTGAAAGAGTGACTTGTTGAGGGGGTGGCTGGGTTGATGGCGGAAATTGACGGTTGCAATAACACAATAAATGAACACATCAAGGGACCTGCAGCCTGCAGGCAGTCAACTGCGACTCTCTATCCTTTCTTAATAGCCTACTTCATAGCAGCCTCATAGTTCCGGACTACCATAGGGCTTAGGGGATCGGTATTGCCAAAGATTGCATCGGAGTCTCGATATCTCTCCACCACGGCGCTGACGTATTTCCGGTATTGGAACTGCGCAGCGTCGTTATAATACCATTCGCTGTTGTTTGCGCCACCGAATGCCGATATGTAACCAGGCATTCCACCAAAGTCAGTCCAACATTTGACGAATCGGATGATGAGCTTGATGCCTCGTTCTTCAGCGCCATCGGCGAGGTAGCTAAGAATTTCCAATCCATTCTCCTTGGCAATGACCGTAGATCAATTTGCGAAGAGGTATTCGAACCAAATCTTGTCACTGTCTGGAATCGAGGTCACGTCATTGAAGCCCCAAATATAGAGGATGTGAAGACCAGAAGTGGCGATGGTATCCAATGTTTGGTCGATGCAGGCATGGTTGGTCAAGAATATGCACCAGTAGCAGCTGATGCCTGAAAAGTAGCCCATCTCGCCATCAATAGCGAACTTGGTGCCAGATGCAGATACAGGGCCTGCTGGAACTAATATCGCCCATAGAGGTGCGGTTACAAAAAAAGGGGAATAGTTGTGCAATCTCGAATCACATATTCGAAGTGAAGGAAGTGGTTGAATAAAGGAGTGTTACTAGGTACATCACTTTGTTCCGCCACTTTCAAGTACACGGCGACTTACCATCCGTTGTATGGAGTTAGTGATTCCGTTTTCTTGGCAAGTTTCGAGTTGATCACTTGGGCGCCACGAAGCTTACTTGCATTCTTATGGAGGCCTGACACGAAAGCCAATATTCTCAGGCGTCGTCAGCCTATAGAGGATCCCCGTATCCTTACGACGACAGTTATGTCAGTGTCATTCTAATACTACCCCTGCTGGCCAGTGAGGCTCCTCTCCGGCGGGTCATCTCCACCGTCACCAATTGAGCTTGGTATCAGGTAAACATCACCGCCCTCGCCAACGGGTCCTTCTCGGCCCGGGAATTGTTCCGAGCTGAGGTTCGGTGAAACTAGGTTGAGGGAGGCAATTGGGCTCATCACGTGGGACGGGTGGGTCGCTCGCATTCAGACCAGATCTCGTAACTCCTCAATAAACTTTTGCCCAGTCTAGGATCTTCCCAGGCACCCGTCCATACTTCCGTGCTTCCATTCGTATGATAATGTAGGACAAGGCGGACAAGTGGGCCATTGACCCATTTAGCACGGTTGGCTTCCGTCCCAACAGATCCAGCCGCCTTGGGCTGTTGAAACCCACTCCTCTAATTCCATCGACACACAGATCATAGCCACGTTGAAATAAGGGGATTTTCGGTGATTTACGCAATTGCTTCCGCTAGTCGCATGACTCCTGACTAGGCTGAGAGGCCACGCATGGACTAGAGCTCGATTGAGTTCGGAACATGTCCACCCGTCACAATTCGAGCATAGTGGTCAAACTGAGTCTTAGTCATGAAGAAACGTACAAAGTCATTATAAATGATATAGCTTGTAATGATCAAAGTATTTCACTCCAACTCATTCCAGCTATCGATATTAAGAGCTCAACACAATACCTACATTCATTTCTCAAACACAACCACATTCGCCATGCATTTCACTGCTTTTACCATCCTCTCTCTCGCTGCTTCTGCTATCGCAGCCTCCGGGGATCGTGGTAGCTACACCGTTTCTGGCCTTGGGGCTCGCAAGCAAGCCATCTTGAACGCCGGTGGAAACACTCTCGATATCGCCATTGCTATGCTCGAGGACGAGAACATGCAAACCGACTACACGTATGGTGAGTCAGCGAAAAAAGGCTCCCTTTCATAATGATACGAACATGAACAACTCCCTATTGGAATCCTAATCGTGACTGGAGCTCTACTAAGCCATTGCTAGGTGACGGCAAGACTGGTGATGCCGCCAACTTCGGGGTGTTCAAGGTGAACTGGGGCATGCTCCGCGTCTGCGCCTCTCGCGTTGGGTTCGTGGGTCAAAGCCAAGACCAATGGAACAACGGTGCGAAGCTGAAGTAAGTAGCAGTTGCCTCACCAGCACCCAGACTTGACCATCTAACAAACCCATAGCTCCGACATTTATGCCGACGTTGCCAGTCGATGGGACTGCCAGGAGTATTATGGCTACAACATGTGGTTCGCTGGCCACCGCAACGGTGCTACCGGCTTGAGCAATCCCGATACCGAAGATATCAAATTCTATCGCGAGTCTGTTGAGTGGATTCAGAGCCAAATCGACTCTGACGCCAAGTACAAGTCTGACGACACCCGCTTCTGGGTTGATGTCACTCCGATCTGAACAGGCAGCATGCAGACTTCTAGTGGTTCCTAGATCTCGTGAGCGTGTCAACTAGGCAGGCCAGGTTGAACAAGTCTGAGGTGGTGGGCACGGGACGTCGTGGGATGTCGTGGAATGGAGCACCACAACGTTAATTTCTTGAGGGTCAAGGGCTTTCTCCCCTTTTTCCCTGTACACAGTTTCTTATTTCTTTATATATATAAAATGATCGATCTAAGTCATGGAAGAACCCTGTCAGGATAAATAACCCCTTTCAGGTCCACCTATGTTATTTCAGCGTCTAGAGTATTTGGTTTAATATGAGGAGTCCACTATTTAGGAGACGATAAGAGCTCGATAATTATGTTTGGTCCTAAACTCATTTCGAACATCAATTTCTTAGCGTCTCTCGCAAGTTTCCATCGTCTACGCGATCATCTATTTTTATCCCGCTCACTGTTAGAGCAAGGTGTATAACCATCTGCCACAGTCCTTATTCTCTGCGGTTCTATACTCGGAACAGTGTATTCCCGTTACACCATCATGCTTCAAGCGGCTGACGATGTCTGTCACGCCTGTGGATACGGAGCGGTGATCATACAACTTGGCAATATCCGTTATCGACGTGGGAAACCTGGCAACGCCCGGATCGTCGGAGGTGTGCTGCGTTCGACGCGAGTACTTCCCTGTTGTGTCGCAGTGGTCCTTGGGCTGGGTACCTTCCAACGGCCGCTATTAACAGCAACTTGGAAGAGAATGGGGACTTTGCGTGGGTGATAGTGACGTTGTGCTTCTTCTCGGACGTCCCGAAGCCGTCACAGCCGTTTAACCACGCGGTGATAGCGTTGGTGCTGCGATCCACCGCACGAGGCACGCGCAGACGTTGCGTTGTAAATTGGCAAAGTGAATGATTGCACCTGACGTGTTCACACTACCGACAAACTTTCCGCTGTCGATCCATCCATGTCAGGGTAGCTATTGATCTAGGCGCGGATAATGCCGTTGCGGGGATTGATCAAGAGATACCTAATCGGCCTTACCATTGTTAACAGCGCGGTTGCTCCCGAAGAGGACGGAAGGATCTGGTTCCTGGAGGCGCATGGACTGTTTGGTGGCCCGAGTTTGGGTCGGGGGCGGAAGACTAACGCACTTAGATTAAGACCTCCCTCCACTGTTGGTTGATGGGGCTTGTTGGCTGAGGGCTCTGTTGGTTTAGACCTGTTGGCTGAAGGACCTGTTGGTTGGACGGGCCTGTAGACCTGACCGGCTCTCCGTGCTTAGTTGCATTTGAAAAACCAAGCGTGTGGAATCGGGCCGATCTACATGTCCCAGGACTGATGCTGTACTGATCTCGTTGTGCTTTCTCGACGTTCTACACTCATGAGCAAAATGCTTGTGTCGTTATAAATTCTCCAAGAGAGTCTTGTATTGATATGGACTTCTATAACAATGCTTAGAGAATTAAATTGAATGGGTTTCCTATTCTACTATTTTTTTCTTGAGATATCAATCAGGAAGAAGTTTTGTTATTAAAAGATAATAATATAGACCTCTCCTTGGGTACCTACCTATTGGGTAATATTCGCAGTGCATACCTATTTAGTAACACTGAGCAGGGACGATCAGAATATTAGCCTAAGATTCTTGAACCTTGACCTGGGGTTCTAGAACATATAGAAAACGACAAGGGGGTCAGAGCGTCAGCTAACCACCTTCCTCTCCGGTATCTCGCTGCAACGTCTCAGTTAGGTATTCCTCTGAGCCAACTGCAGATAGATTCGCTGCGCTGGAGTAAACGCTTCTAGACCTACCCACTACCCATGGTGAGATACCTCGTGGGGTGATAGCTTCCATCTTCTCTAGGTCAGATCCTCCTTCTTCCTATACGGCCTTTTGTATTACTCTTCGCGGGCTCATGTTTGTCCTCTCTTCGCCCGTGTCACTAGAGTTGTTCTGAGGTTCCTACTTCTTATTACTCATTCTTTCCAGACACTCAGCATTGAGCTTCTAGATTTGATTTTCGATGAAAAGGGGTGTATTTCGATTCTGTGAATCCCCCACGAGGTGTCTCTGCAACCAACATCGCCGCAGCCAACATCCGACCATAAGTTGACCTACATTGCCCCACAAGCTTCTCGACCATGCCATCATCAGGTGCCTAAACAAAGTTTCTGACCGAGTGCCGGGATTGTCTTCCTATGGCGAGGTACCTTTACCTATCAGTCGTCGTCATATGCTCACATGCACGTTTGAAGGATGCGTGTTTTCAGACTATTTAAGGATCGAAAGACCCAGGCTAAACTTACTCTTCCTTCCTTCATCCATTCCAAACAAATCGAACACCTTCACCATTTTTGAATCGACTAGAGATCATTTCCTCAAGATGCGTTTTGTTACTCTCGCCGGCCTCGCCCTCTTAGGCACGGTAGGCCAGGTACGTGACACCCTTCTCACTATAGTCCCAGATGGACCCATGCCGATTTCATCAACTAGGTTGCCTTTGCCGAAACCATTGACGGGATGGAGATTGTCCCAGTTGAGTGGGACCTTGAGCTCACGCCCGGTGGTGAAGTTGTGCACCTAACCGGCACCGTCGAGGAAGTCTACCCTCAGCTTCTCGATCTTAACCCAACCTATGATGAAGATTGGGCCGGACATGACGATGAAGCTGATGATGAGGGATTCATTGAGAAAAGGGAGACCGACAACCCCGCCAGCGTCCTTTGGAAACGTTCCACATTCCTGAGCTCCAACATCAAGTGCAACGTCAAAACTTGGGCCAGCTGCTACTACATCAGGAAGGGAATATCGTATCTGAGGAAGGTTAAGGGAAAGCCAGTCAATGATCCTGGAAAGTGTGGTCGTGTTAGTTGTAAGTGTCCCTCCCTTATACCAACCGTAAAGTGATTCTGGTGGCTAATCGAAATAGGCTCGGACAACTCGGGTATCTTTTGGTGCAACACTTCTTCTAAGAAGAAGACTCTCAACTCGTTTGGCTCAGTCGCTGATGGCGCTCAAGCGACCTATGACAAGTGCAAAGATCCTGATGGCCAGTTCTGTTGGGTTCGTGGAAGAGCTACCCACACTACGAACTGGTATGTTTTGGTTACGGGCCAGTCGTGTTGATGGACTCGATTCACTGTTGGGCATTCCGAGAGGCTCTTTATCATGGTTGAAGCCGGGATAACCGACATACAAGATCGGATTCCGAGAGGACATTGGGGCCAGTGCCTAAGATATATTGAGCACTCATCACTTTCGAACTCCCCGTTTTCTATGCTCTTATCAAGTACCTAGTTAACTTAAATATCTGCCTTTGCTACTAGTAGCCGTCAAGTCCAGTGCATTTGCAAATTTCAACCACCTATTGTGCCAATTCGAGCTAGACACGTCGTCTATGTTTCCCTCATTAGGAAGGTGTCATTCGCAGGACACCATGCCGTTTTCCCTCCAGCTGAGATAGTAACGATAGACATCCATGATGCGTTAGTAATTTACACAGAGTTCAGCAATGTGCTCACTAACAGGGAGCGTCAAAATACTCCATAATAGGAAAGGCGTCTGGCTTAGGTTGCCAAGTCATAGACCGCCTTGATTGGAGGGCAAGGAAGCCAATACGCCCTGCATTCAACACTCTCCCTGTCTCACGAGTAACAATTCCTGCAACACTCGTCGTAGTCTAGCAATCTTCTTGGTTATGATAAATGGATCTGGCAATGAAAACTTGTACGAATTGTCTCTGATCTACCTAAAACTGTGGAGTGGCAAAGATATCAAGAGCCCACGACTGCAACGCAAACCTTCCCCATGTATTTCATCGAAGCGAGAGACGTGAAACTCTCTCTAAGGTTTTGAAAAGGGAAGACCTCCTTATCAACCAAAGGGTGAATGTTGTGCTGTTCAATAAACCTGTTCATCTCCTCATATTGAGAACGAGGACCGACGTATACCATCCTCATCGTGGCAAAGCTACTTCCGATGGATGTAAGGATGTTTTGCTCCTGGGGCTTACCAGATCGGAATCCCACAAGAGCAACGAGACCATCCATCTTCAACGCAGCAAACGACTACGGTCTGTTAATATGCGACGAAAAGAAGCGATTAGGAAAGGCCCAAGACTTGCTTGAATAATACTTTCACCGCCTCCAATCTCAATCGCGACATCAACGCCTGCATTACTTGGCGTGAGAGATTTAACGGCTGAGCCCCAGTCACGGACCTCGGAGTAGTTGACAACGTGATCGGCACCCAGTTGCTTCAAGACTTCGGCTTTGGCGGCTGAGGACGTGACCGCCACAACCTTGGCCCCGGCTGCTTTAGCAAACTAGATGAATCAACAAGGCCATTCGAGAACTAGGGAGCTTTTCGAGATGGAACTGACCAGAATCGCAAAGGTGCTTACACCGCCCGTGCCCTGAGCCAGGACCCAGTCGCCCGGTTTGAGAGGTCGACCCTGAGTCCCGTAGAGGGCGTTCCAAGCAGAGCGTGCTTCCCTCAATAAAGGAGAGGTTGCGAGGGAGAGGAAGAAGGAAGTTCTCGGGAAGCACTACATACTCGGCCGCAACACCATGAATGCTGCTGCCAAGCACCCTTGTGAAGATTTCCTGCTTGATGGGCCCAGAGGTGAAATCTCCATTCATAGCTGTGACAACTTTCTCATTTTTCTTGAAGTTGATAACTTCTGACCCTACCGAGATGACTTCACCCGCTGCATCGGATAGCGGCGTGACTTTGGGGATAATCTCCAGGGGATAATGCCCCTGTAAAACATCAGATTTTCAGTGCCCAGGACGGAAACAAAGCGAGGATACAAACCTTAAGAAGGTGAGTGTGAAACACAAAACTGACCTTGGTCAAATATCTTTGACGCGAATGCTACGATATCGATCCTGGATCCTTAGAATACCTAATTTTTTAAAAGAACTAGCGATCGAAAAAGAAATCTCTAGTCATCAAACTTTCATACAGAACAACCTTCTAATGATCACCTCTCCAACATGTAGTGCATCTACTCTGGATGCAAGGGGAAGATGTAGGGTAACAGGTCATAACTGCCTCGACAGAATGACAAGAGGAGATCACGCGCCTAACCTTCATGTTTTTAAGCTCACACAGCTAAAGGCAATCTGGTGATAGCCTCATCATCACGCCAATTACAGTATTAATTCTTCACATAGTGACTATTAGAAGGGTAAGAGGGAGCGATAAAATAGAATGAGTTTTTCATAAGTGCTCTCAATGCAAGAAACCATAGTAAATGTTGTCTGGTAGGCAGCAGTATTCTACTAATATGTCGTCGTCCTTGAATCTACACACTCGTGATAGATACGAATCGAGCCATTCAAATGGACCACTGTACTTAAAGATCTTTGATCAGGATATCTTCGAGCAGTTGATCTTGGTCGGCTGATGGTTCTACAGCAAGCAACATGTCCAACGAATCACCAGTTGCCGGTACACTCTCACTGAGGTGTTCAAGCCACTGCCCGGTCAACTCCAACATAGCCTCAGGTTGGTCAAATGGCACCTAAAAGCGATCTTGTTAGCACGATTAGATCTCTGAACCTATTCATTAAACCCACCATGTGACCAGCATCGTTAAACTCGACCATCCATAGATTGGGTACACGTTTAACTCTTCCAGCGGATTCGCTCCCCTTTGAAGGAAAATCTTGCCAAGGAATCCCATTAAACTCTCTGCGACCTTCCCAGCGAAGGTCTTTGAGAGTGGAGAGCACTCCTTCTATGTTGCACGCAATGTCGGCGACGCCGGCGTATATCAGTATATCGAGAGATCTGACACGGCTGGAAGACTTCTTGTTGCGAGAATAGCTGAGAAGACGTTGCATCTGGAGTGTTGAGGGCATAAAGTAGTCCCCAGACTCAATGTAACGTCTTTCGACAATTTCATTTATCATGTCCCATGACGTCTTGATGCCGTTGCTTTGAGTGTGGACCTGGAGATGGTCACCCATGACTGACTTTGATTGTAGAAAATCGATGGTTTTCAACATCCCGTTGTAACAACTTCCAGCATCGGGGCATCCTGTCAGTCGTCGGTCATATATACTACTGGTAGCGTTCATGAACGTTCCATAGTACTGGTTGAAACATATATCAACAGAGCTGGAGCAAAGAAGAGAGTCTTCTCCGCGGTTGCTAGCAAGAGCACAGGCGTCTAATAGTGACTCGCACCTATCTGCAAGAGCCAAGGCTCTTTGGCAGAGTGACTCGTTCATGAATGGCGGATATGTTCCCCTATAGGTGAAACAAGAAACGTCGTATAGAGCTGGCATCTGAATGGCCGGATTGAGCCAAGGATTGCCTATCATCAAAGAACGAAGAGGAATTGCCATGGAGATGTTGCCACCTGCGACAAAGAACTCATTGTAATCGAGAATAGCGTCAGCGATAGTTGGGACATAGCGGCCCGCGTATGATTCGCCAGAGAGATGCAAGTCGAGGTTTGCAAGATGCGGAAAGGCCTCGTAAAGAAGACGAATGAAGATAACCACGTCTAGTGCCGACATCTCGGATCGCTGGTGATAAGATTCTTCATCATTAGGATGATCAAGGTAAGAGAAGCCCACACCAGCTGGTTGGTCAAGGTAGACAATGTTGAACTGTTCCGTCCAGGAATAAGGGTTGGGAATCGCCGACGTGGGAGTGTCGACCAAGCATGGTCCGTTTTCTACAAACGAGCCATGTAAAGAGCTTCCTCCTGGTCCGCCCTGGAACCACAACAGTAGCGGGGCATTCTTTGATGAATTTCGAGCCTCGTGAAACCCTGAGCAATGTTTAGTAGATGGCCTTTATCGTCCGCAGCTCAGACACTCACAGAAGAAGAGGTGTCGATCTTTTATGTCAGCCCACCCGGTGTGGTGCCTGGAGCCAGTTTCGCAGGGCCATGCCTCATCGGCCTCCCAAGTTTTGTATCTGACGGTATTGTCGCTGAATTGTGATTGAACAGTCACGTATGGAAGACCGGATGTAGTCCCCCATAACGTAATGAACCATATAAGTGTAATGAAAGAATAAGGTGCCATACTGCGAGGCTGGATTGGTGAGTTTCACCAATAATGGAAGCTAGATGTGTAATTGCGCAGCGACAAATAATTGGTGAACTTGAGGTGGGTTAATTAATAGGTGGAATCCATAGAGACTTGAGTTAAAGATGCCTATTTTGGTAATAATATGCGCTGTCAAGCTAACCTGATAATCGTGGTTTTGTCGTTATGCACCTGTTTCCCTACAAGCTGGCTTTTCTTTCAACGCCTTACTCACTTTAGAAAGCATGTTACATTGCTGGAATTTGCTGCTGTCAATTTCGAGAGTTCTAACGAGGTGGCAACAGCAGTACCCATCATAAACTGATATGTCGACACCTGTTCGAATGATGAAACAATCCTGTGGCGATAAGATGCATCGTCACTTTCTACTACTCACTTCTTAGGACTAATCCAAGAACCTCACGATAGACCTCAATAATTATACAAATGGCAGCTTGATAACCACACCCAGCAACCCAGCAGACGTAAATGCCCATTCGAGGTTCGATTCCATATACTAGATAGCCACAATGATGCGTTCAAGTCGAGGGATTCTAAAATTTACACAGAGACACACAAACCCATCGAACTGTAAAGTTCCATGGTTATCGCTGCGATCCAAGCCGCCTTGAAGCCCCGGACACTTTCATGCACAAAGAGTGAGAGGAACAGGATTCGCTCGCGTCAAAAACAATATAATTGATACTATTCTGAAATCAATGCACTAAAGAATCAAGGTGCTGTTAGACCAAGACCATTCTGTGGAATGGCTTCACGGTCTTTGCTGCACTTGTAAGGAATTGAAAATAGTAAACCCCCGTTCGCCCTTCTTATGTGAACCCTGGGTAGGCGGGAAATACTCTTATCAGAGAAGAAGATCGTGAGTCTGCAACCATTCACACTTGCTGTCCGCACTGTCATCCTTTTCAACAACGGGACCAGCGACGCCAAAGTTCATGAGTCGAAACGTGTTACCTTCCATTGGCCACTTGACCAAGCCATTTCCGTTGGGATCTCCGCTCTTAATAAAATTTGAAACATAGGATTGAAGTATCGGAGTGTAAGTGGTGTTGACGATGCCACCAAGAGTGTTGCCGTTAAAGAAGAGGCTCAAGAAATCGTAGCCATGATAAGCCGGGAAGACACTCCATTTGGAATTGTATGTCTTGTTGTGGTAAGCTTTGGTGAGAGCGTTGCTCGGACACTTGAGACCGTAGTCACCGATGAACGCACTGGCACGTTCATACCAGAGACCTTGATACTCTGAGAGGGGGTATAGGTCCTTCACAATGTAGTCGATTGTTGCCTTGTCAGTTTGAGGAAACATGCCCTCCAAGTAAGCAGCGAAGGCCTCATCGGTGTCCACGTTGGTAGGCAAGAAAGTGAAGCCCTCATTTTCGGTGTGGGCGATCATGAGATCGATCCCACTGGCAACATTGCCGTCCCTTAGTTGAGCGGCAGCCGTCTGTGGGACATAGCTCCCATCATCAACAGGGGCGTAGAGGAAATGACCGAGGGGTGCTTCAGAGATAACGTCGGCATTCGCTCGGATGATCCTCTCAGAGGGGAGTTTTCGAGCCTCTTCAAAACTGTCGACACCAAGCTTTTCAAGGAGCTTGAGTGCGTTCGACTCTTTGGTGGCATCTGAGGCAGGGAGCAAGCCTATAGATTGAGGTAAAACCCGCTTGAAGGGAACGTCCTCGCTACCAGAGAGGAGGTGATAAACAACAGATCCGGCACCAGCGGAGCCTATCACAATGTTAGGAGAAATTCCAGACAACGAGACATTTCTCAGGCGAAAGCTACTTACCTCCGGAAATGGTCACCTGGTTCCGGTCTCCCCCAAACAAGTGAATGTGCTTTTGGACCCATTCGAGTGCCAGTCTCTGGTCAAGAAGACCAAGATTGGGAGTTCCACCATCTTTCTCAAAGGTTTCTCCAGACACAAAGCCTAGGCCGCCCAAACGGTAGTTGAGAGAAACATAGATGATACCGTCACCACCATTCTCCCTGCTGGTAGTGATCAATCTGGTGGGATCGCCTGCACTGCTATCCACCTTGTTACCAACGACATAGGCGCCACCATGGATCCTATATGTGCATTGTAAGCTAATAATGAACGCATAACAGAAGGGATACTTAATGTTCTGGCTGCACATACCAAACCATGACAGGAGCCTTTGCCTTTCGACCCTTTCGGAAAACTGCCTCGGGAACATGAACGTCCAGGAAAAGACAATCGTCAGACGTTCCAGGCAAGGTACTCTGCTCCAGGCCAGTGCCGTTCGGGTACTTGGTCTTGACCTGAGCAACAGCCGCATCGTGGTTGAACTTGTCCACAGTCCTAGCAGCATAGTAACGCTGAAAGATTGAAGTCACAGACATCCATTCCATCATGCCCTGAGGGCATATGACATTCACGGAGCCATTCTGGACTTGCTTGTTCACTCCTTCTGGAGCGACTGGGGGAGCCCAGCGAAGGTCGCCAACGGGCGACTGGGCATATCGAATGTTGCTGAATTTGTAAATCTGGCTCGTCTCCTACAAGAGGGTAAGCGAGGCAACTATGGATATGGTCCAATTTCTTACGTTGAACGAGAGGGCCTGATGGACTTGGTAGCCCAAGTTTACTGTAGGCAAAGAGCTAGCAGAGCAAGTCCCAGCCAGAGCCACCGCCACAAAGGTCGTGGCCGGGTGGAGATGCATCGTGTTTATCTGTTGATGGGGATGTTCGAGGCAGAGTGTCGTCAGAAAGAAATAGTCGTCGAGATTGGCATTGAGCTCTGCGATTCATCGGTGGCGCAGTAGGGTTATATACATCCTTCTATACGTTGTTGTCACTGAACGAGAAATCGACAAACAGACAGATGCATGATCCGACAGGTCAATCCGGAGACTGCATGAGATACGTCTAGTCCCCTAAGAGAAAACCCATGCTTGTTTTGGAAGCTACCCACGCAACCTTTCCCTCGCTAGGCACTCCTCCACCCCGCAGGCATGCCGATCTTCTTCTCGGCGGCATTAGATAGTCCAAAGGGCCGGATCTTTGCCTAATGGCTCATGTGTGCCAACCTGTGATACCACTAGCCCTTCAGCGCGCGGTTAGTTACCCAGATAGGAAATCTGCAGGTACTGATAGCGCCATCAAGTCTTGGGGTAAAGGCATGGGGGTGGCCTAGACCAGGGACGCAGGGACCGAGGGATCGAGTCAGGAAGCATGAAGGGAGGGTCGTTGATGGCCGCCCTCTGGAGACGTCACTGAAGAACTATGGATGATACGGCCATGTCAGGGATGTGACCTCCCTCACCTGGGCTGCATTTATGGATTGGAACTTTGCAGGTTGCACATGTTGAGGAACGCTTCATGACTTACACTCATGGGAGGTTATTACTACGGGATCGGAAAGTCCAGGAGGGCCTGGCCCTTCTCTAACAGAAACTATCTACTCAGATCCAACCAATGCAGTACACTCAATCTCTATATCAGTATTGAAAGGAAGAGATTTGACACACACGCAACTGCATCATCGTCAGTTACTCTACTGCCTTATCGAGGCTTTGACACTTACGTCCGCGCAGGTAGGTTAGGCACCTTGAAATACTGGCAGTATACCTCGTTCACCATGTCAAAGTCCCCAAAGTCAGCGAGATAGATGTTAATCTTGACGATCTTGTCCAGGCTTGAACCAGCAGCCTTGAGGACTTCGGACAAGTTCTTTATGATTTGGTGCTGCAGAGCCTTAGCAACCGCGTTGTGCGAAGCTTCGTGAGTTGATGACTTACTGTATGTGCTTTAACATCACCCTGAATCAAATTGTTTGTCTCGTCCATGGCAATGTTCCCAGAACAGAAGACTAGTCTATTTGCCACGATGGCCTGGGGGAACACCCTGGGCATCGGATCAGGGGCTGTGGAGGTGCGGACGGTTTGCTTCGGCATTTCGAGTTACGGGCTGCGGATAGCTCAAAGATAGGCGTACGGAGGGGAAGGCGACTGGGTGCGATGAGCGGTAACATTCTGAACACTGCTCCTCTCGCTTCGAGATGTATCTTAAGGGGGTTGGTTGGGATTGATCGCGAATGAATGCCTGTTTAGGAAAGCGGGGGCGCTATCAGTCATCGGCATTGACGCCGAGTCTAGTATAGCAAGCTGAAAGCCATGGTTTTGAACGCATGAATGGCTTTGGTATCTTCCTCCTGCAGCTCATTTTTGTGGTATGATTATCTAATTCTCGACATGGTTCCCCAACAGTGGTTTGGTGCCTCGAAAAGGGCCCTCGAGGCCTCCCAAGGCGGTCCGGCATGGGCCATGATGAGCAAAGTCAAAAAACTTCCCCAATACGACGCTGAAAAGAGGCCCCATGGACTTATCGATCTCTCTGGTGCCGAAAATGGATTGATGGAAGACTGGATGGGCGATTTTGCTAAGTCAAATGATGGCCATGTGGCTCCCGAGAACTGTAAGCAAAGCATCAGCGTTGAAGGACCCTGTTTTGACAGATGTACCAGCCCTCTCGTACGGTGCCATATCTGGCAGTGACGGACTTCTAGTCGCCATGGCTTCCTTCTTCAACCGATTCTTTGCGCCATATATACCCATTCAACCAAGCAACATCTTGGTTGCCAACGGCGTAACCTCCCTCATCGATCTTATCGCATGGAGCCTCTGTGACGCCGGCGATGGAGTTGTCTATCCCACACCAAACTTCTACATGCTAGAAATTGACCTTACACTCCGATCCAACGTGATAACGGTGCCTGTATCCTGCTCTCAAGTTGCCGACCCGTTCAAGGCTTCTGGAGCTGACGCTCTGGTTGCTTGTCTGGAAGAGGGAATCGACGCGGCTACCAGACGTGGCATCAACTGTCGTGTTCTGTTCATATGCAACCCGGCCAACCCACAAGGCCGCTGTTACTCTAAAAGAACGCTGGTAGCTTTGAGAGAGCTGTGCAGTCGGCGCCGGATGCATCTGGTATCGGACGAGATATACGCCATGTCCCAATTCCAACCTGAAACTACCCAGGCAGCAGCCCTTGACGACTTTTCTTCAGTACTGAGCTTGCCTCAAGAAGATTCCCAAGCTAACATACCTTCTAATGTTCATTGTCTGTACGGACTGAGCAAAGACTTTGGCATGGGAGGCCTTCGCATGTCGTTCCTCGTCACCCAAAATGAACAGGTACTTGATGCTATGAAACGTGTCACGTATGGCTTTATGGCCCTATTGTTAGTGACACTGGCTAACCGTGGCTTATAGCTGGTTCACCTGGGTTTCTAATTTTTCTGACGCCTTTGTCAAAAACTTTATGTCTCAACCCGACAAAGTCCAGGAGTACATGACAACATACCGCAGCCGGCTTACGCAGGCGTACCAAACGACAAGTTCTACCTTGACTGCGAACCACATTCCATTCCAGGAGGCTAACTGTGGCTTATTTGTCTCGGTGAACCTGAGCGGTTGGCTGGAGTGCTTTGCAAACGCGGATTCCTCCACCGGGGGCCAGAGCGGCGAGATCCAACTGTGCGAGTACCTCGTAGATCATGGGGTGTTCCTGAACTCCGGTGAGGCAAGTGGCATGTCTCTATCCTGGAGGACTGAAACTAATATTACAACAGTTTGCTGGAGACGATAGGCCTGGGCGGTTCCGCCTAGTTTTTACGGGAGGAGATATCGACACAGTCGTCCTCGCCATCCAACGACTGCGTAAGGCACTTTGTTTGCTGGAGGGCTGTGTCAAATGCGATCATGTGGCTCTTTCTTCATGCAATGATTCCATTTCCACTACCTCGAGCCTGTCGGATTGGAAGCGAGCCGACAGGGACTGGGTTGAGAGGGAGACAAATGTTAGGCGTCCGGGCGATTTGGTGCGGTCGAAACTGCACTTGTTGTTGGGATGTTTTCGATGAACTGCCGCGGGCCATGTTGATAATTCCCGTAAAACAAGATGTGCTGCATCAATGAGAGACGTTGTGTCAACCGACCAGACATGGGTACAAGTGAGTCATATTATGTTCACACGAGCCTGGCCGGTTGAAGAGCACGGGCCGAGCGGAGGCCATGGATTTTAACAAGGTAACTAGGGAATCTGAATAGCCTTGTGTCCAAGAATCGGAATGTGTTCATCAGTACAGTTGAAGCCGGGATAAGCGACATACAAGATCGTCCAAGAATCAGATAGCACAACTCGCCGTAAAGGATGCCACAGGCTTCATTCGTGTCAAGATAGCACCGAATCAACTTAAAATACCAACACTCGAATCGAAGGTGACGCCATGCGAAGGCGCAAAGAAGTGAAAGGACCCAAAACATCTTGATGTCTTGCCTAAACTACCCAACATCCCCCCCCTCAGTCCCTCCATTTCATCTTGTCCAGACCAGGTCCCTCGCAACTCACAACTCGGTCCTCCTCTTAGCAACTATCACCCACACAACCAACCATTGTACCATAAAACTTGGGCCCTCCAATCTCTGCAATCTGGAATATCGCCTGCACAATAAAGGAAACCGACTCGCCTGCAATGGCCCCAGCTGCCACAGAGTATCCGTAAGCCTCAAAAGATCTCTTTGAGACCCTATTCCAGACTAGAACAATGCCGGTACCGACAGCCATTGTAATTGCCAGGTATGTACCAGGAGTAGTCATAGCTAGACCCACCAAAGTCATGTCCGGTAGGAATTTGGCGAAGCGGGCATGTTTCGTGGTTTCTAGTGTGCGGCCAAGGACGGTGACAGCAACCCCCACGATCGAGAGAATAATAGAGAAAACCCATGATGACTTGGAGATGGGAAACTCTGGAGACGAGATTCCGACCGTTACAGCTTGCCAGGCGGCTACAGCTGGCGTGCTGAAGCTGCAGGTCAAGGCATCTGGATCAAGGATACATGGATATGCTTCGCAAAAGAGGATGAAGAATGCTGGGGACAGCATGGTGCTCAGTGCTGTGCCTATAGCCTGGGCGTAGAACTGCACGCGAGCTGGAGTTTTGAGCAAGAAACCCGTCTTGAGATCCGACATCAGCGTTGCAGCTGATTGGGCTGCTCCACCAGCTGCACCGGCGGTAGCTAGATTTGCCAGCATGGCTTCGTTCATGGCATGTCCTTGGTTTCTCATCATACCTCCAGCGACAAACTGAGAGGCTTTGGCGACTGTGGTAATGGGGGAGATGTTGGCTGTTCCATAGGTCTGGATGGCGACCAGGGACCAACACACACCCATGATGAGGTTGACAACATTGACATCGATAGGAACGTAGTAGAGAAGCTTCAGTATTGGTAAAGTGACTGCGATAACCACAACAAACAACGATAGCCATTCCCAACTGCGTACTTGATGTTGCCGTGGAATTGGGTCTGCGTCATCAGTCGTGGCATCTTGGTTCCGGCCATTCGCCGTATCGTCTGCTTCGCGATGGATGCAACGACGAATCAAGGACCTTAAGCGGATGAATCCATACTTGGCGACGTCGAAAAGAGACCTCCACTCCATGGCGATCTTTGTCAGAGATGTCGATAACATGAGGAATATAGCAGGCCAGAGAATCCAGTACCGAGGCGACGGATTTGTCAGGAAGTTGTTCGGGTTCATGGCATTGAAAGTCATCAAATCAGGATATTTCTCGCTGATGGGGATACCACTGGTGTATCCAAGCTTGACCGTAGCAGGGCCGATAACACCCCAGGCGAGTATTGTACCCAGAAAGAAGGATGCCGTAGCTCTCGGGCTCATCAACATTCCCACGCCAAGGTACGCCGGCGATGTCAGAAATGTGAACCAGCCCCAGTTGACAGCGTAGATAGCTCCATGAGCGCCCCATTTGAAGAAGTACCAGAAAAAGTTCATTTCGTATAAGATTCCGGGGGCATATGATGTAGCCACAGGCCAGACGAGCGAGACCAAAAAAGCAATGGAGGGTACTAGTGTACCATGGCTCACTCGCGGGCGGTCGTCAACGGTATGTTGGGAGTGCAGACCACGGATCATCAGAGCAGATACGGCTCCGGTGGGGAAGACCAGTTGCAGCTTTCGTGCAAGAGAGATGAGAAACATTCTCCGGAGGACAACCGAGTATGAGAGCCCGAAGAATCCAGAAACAAAGGTGAATGCGAGAAGCATTCCATAATCTGTGGAAGGATTCTTGCTCAACAAGTTCAGCCGGTACATAGCTGGTATGGCCGAGATGAAGAGGAAGCCGATGCCAACACAACCGGAGGCGACGGCTTGAACGATGTTGTTCTCATGAGGGCCAAAGTGGGAGCGAAGAAGTGGAAGCTGAGGGTGTCAAAAGACGAGACCGACCCAAGCAGGCATGATGCCTCACGTACCTTTGACTTCTGAAGTGCAGTGATAATTATGTATCCGAATAGTGTAGCAAAAAGAACGGACTCTAGACCGAGGCCCGACTTGAGTCCTAGTTAGTTGTTGGAGTCAGCCGCCTGTTTCAATGCCCTGGACATCAGTTTCCATACCAAGATAGATGTTTCCGCAGTTGATCAGAGACCCCAGAACACATCCCACGACCACAGAGCGAACAGTAAGCAGCCTCTGCGACGGGTCATATTCCTCTACCCCCTTCAACGGTTTGTAGAGGTCATCTTCGAGTGGAGCCGCTTCCCCTTGGTGCACGGAATCTTTTTCGGGATCATTCATGGCCACGGGGAGCACTGAGGTCTCCTTTTCGGCCTTGACGTCCTCTTGGTCTTTGCCGTGGATCATGATTGAAACAAAGGACTTGAGGTGTGTTTACAAAAGAACTTGCGTGTTTCATACTTGCCTCCAGCAGTTGATGATCGCTAGTTAAATACCAGCGACCAAATCTCACAAACCACAATAGCTTATCATGTCGATGTTTTCTTGGGTGGATCCGTCTTAACCCAATCTTGGAAACCTACCGCGATGGCTTCGAATTGTTGCAGCTCGAAATGCGGGGGTGGAGATCACGATTCGTCTCCGATGCTTCGGATTCGCAATGACTGGTCCCTACATGCCCTTCCCCGCTCCCTCGGTAAGCCGCCGGAGGAGGGGCGATAACCGCTTTGCTCATGAGAGACGAATGAGAGAGGAGAGCGCTTCTGCTAACCCGTTCAGGCAAGTGAATAGCATCAAGGAGTCAGTCGGGCTTGACAGGGGGCTGTGATAGTGGCACCCATTCTCCAAGATAACAGATCACATGGTGCGAGAGATAACTTCAACAGATGTAGAAGACATCACTGGTCTATCGTCAGATAGATAACATCATACCATGCTTAAACGTGTTGGCTGATTCCGCTCCTCGATACGTTAGACGGAATTTGAACGAGCGACAAGTCCTTCGTATCAGGACTGTGCCAAAGCAGCTCACCATCAACTCAATGGAATCTCGGTTAGAAAGAAGGTTAAGAGTCTATCAGCATGGACCAGGGCAGCCATGAGTGGACCCAGTCAGGTGGCGATCATCCTATTAATCTGGGGTTGGGGCTTGAGGGAGGGTCAGATTCCAACGACATGTGCAAGGTGGCCAGCCAGAGACCATTCACACTGTAAAGTTCGTCATGAATTTCCCTTAAATAGCAGATTCACGTGTCGCTTTGACCGCTAGAGACTACGGATGAACCAGATAGATCTCGCGAAAATGGCCTCTACCGTTATAATCCCCAAACGCAGCTAGAATATGAGACTGCATCATACGCTCAGGTCGATGTGAACCATCAGAACCCGAAATTATGAGCCGTATAGCCTTACCTCGAAGCCTCTCTTTGGCAATGAGACTAACACCGGTCCGGAGAAGAATCCAAAGAGCCTTCTCGGGCGGTGGAAGGGATTGACCCAAGGCTCGAGGGATCAGATGCTCAAGAACGATGGTCGATAAAGTAGTCCCCTCCCCAAGCAAAACAATCATGAGGAGAAGGTTGTGAAGACGAAGCATGGAAAAGTACCGTTTCTGGAGATTCATGCCGCAGACTATGCCCAAGGCCGTTCTTCCGAGCGTCTCAGACACCATGGCTGAGCAAGATTGATCAAAGTGAGAGCGGAGGAAGCTGGATATCATTCTGGCGAGGAGATACATGACGTAGTTCATTGCCTTGTCTTCGTCAGGGAGGCGGTAAGCAACAAGAGGTTCAAAAGAAGGCCCTGTGATGATATCCTTGAAGCTGCCTATTTTTGGCACTGGTAGGTCCCGTTCAGGCAACATGCAGTGCCAATGATCAAGCTTCTTATCGAATGAGTCGCATTGACCCAGCACAGCCTCGGCGTCCAAACTTTGTTCGTTGAAATCACCCTCTTCGGCCTGTTGATGATCGCATTCGCGGTTGAGTGTAGCTCGAAGCCACTGCCCGGCTTGCTTGGAGGCGCTAGCCTCGACATTGGCTGTAAATGATGCCTCCATTTCGTAGCGAGAGTGAAACTTCCAGATATTGATGAGAGCGTCTTTGATGGCAAGCTGATTATCATACGAGCTGCAGGGTTCCCAGGCATCTGTTGAGGACGTTGTCGCTCGTGTCGCCACGCTGAGGAACTTTCTTTCGCAACGGAGCATTCTCCACGCTTTGAACAATCCAGGAGTCATGAAAGTCTCGAGCTCTGTCCTTGATGCCATCTCGTCAATGAGAGATGCATAGTACCGCACACCGAGTGGGGAGTCGACTTCCATATCATGGTAGGCAAGCAAGAGGTATGTACTGGCAATCTCTCCAACGTTGTTGTCTCGTCGGGGCTGTGCTAAGCCTTGTTCAAGTTCGTGTAGTGCAGTTCTGTAATAGAACCAGGGGTTCTTGTGAGAATCACCAAGTCGGACAGCGGAACCAGTCGAGGCGCCCTGCAAGCGTTGCATACTCGAGGCCGAAAGGGCTAGGGCGGCAGCGCGAAAGGGTCTGCTTGCGCTGAACAAGGAGGAAAACTCCAGGTCAACCGGTAACCTGGGAGCAACCTGTTCCTGGAAAAAGAGAGCGAGTGCTTCTTCAGGTGAATGGGGCAGCTCGGTCGTCAGTGGCGATTCTAATACTCCTTCTGGGAACAAGGTGGCGAGCCGCTGTGCTTGCCGCGGAGGGAGGGAATCGCTAGGAGACGTCAAGTCGGAGATCGCAGGCTCTTCAGCAGTCAGAGATGTGATCAGGTCTGCTTGGCTTTCGAAGGCAGGCGGTTCCTCCACTGGGGTTAGGTAGCTCGATGTAGCTTTGTCATTGTCGCCCATGGTCGTGGTGGCTTGAACTAGTGATGGAAGATCGGGATCGACTAGAAGACGACAGGACTCCAGCACATCGTTTGAGGGAGGGACATCTGAAGCTGCACGGCCGGGTCCTAGGAGACTGGCACCCTGTCCTCCTGGTGTTGAGGATGTCATATCATCTTGGAGGAAATCGAATGTCATATCGAAGGTCGGCTGTTGTAGACAGTCAAAGCCGTCTAGCCAGTCCGGTTGATCGCGGCCATCAGAGTACGTCGTGACATGTTCAATGGCGTTGCTAAGGTCGTCGGGTTCGTCATCGTCTCTGCTGAGTCCTGCAACAGGCGTCGTGGCTTTCTCTTCGGTCTCTTGCCTAGGTTTTCGTCGTGTCTGCTCCTGGTCGGCGAGCTTCAATTCAGCCCATCTAGCAGCCTCGAACTTTTTCGAAGATTCGGCAGCCTTCTGAGAGACATCCTTGAAGACGATAGGCCTGTCGTAACCACTGCACTTAATCCCTCGTCGAACGCAGGCGAGGCACTCGGGACGCTTTTCATCACACTGGACAGGTGATGAGCGATTAGCCAACTGTTTAGGGAGCTCGAAAAGATGAAGGACGCTGTGCACAGGGGAAAGAAACAAGCAGCTTGTGCAGGGAGAAATAGGCCACAGCTGGGTTGCAAGGTAAGCAAATCACCTTCTTTCGTCGTCTTTTGCAATTTGCGCATCCGCTGCGACGTCGAATGGCATCACGACTTGATCCATGTGTCAGCATGTCTGAATTTCTCGGCGATGGCACGTCTTCTGCCAAAATGAGTAGTGGAGAGGGAGAAAAGGTGAGAGTGAGTGAGTCTCAACCATTGTGGAGAGCCAGCCGTCCATACGATTTGTTGTCCAGACCGGCGCACTTTTTTACCGGATTAGGAAAGGCGAGTTGCCAAATTTGAGCTTGAACAACTGGGGTCACTTATCCTCAAATTGGGGCTGGTGTCTTTGATCCGTCCGTTAGTTGGTCATGTAACTAAACTACTGACCAGCTAATGATTGTCTCGCCCATTTTCGCCATGCGTTCTCTGGGATCGGTTTCACTCCTCCTCTCGGCCGTTGCAGCCGCTGCAGCTCGTCCAAGTTTTCTCACGTCTCCGTTCCACCGCACGACTCAACAACACCCACTCTCCGGTCACGATGATGGCTTTTACAGTCAAACTAAGCTCGGCGGCGGCGGTCCTCGGGTGATTCAGCAAAATGACAGCCTTTGTGATGCCGGCGCGGCTCAATGGACGGGCACCGTGCCGCTAGGCGAAGACAGAAACATGTTTTTCTGGTACTTCGAGAGCCGTGCTAATCCAGAGACCGCGCCCCTGATCATTTGGCTCAACGGGTTAGGTCACTTATCCTTTGATTCCCCAGTTTTGGGCGCTGACTCCTTTCTTAGTGGACCTGGAGCATCCTCGATGCTCGGGGCCCTTTTCGAGGTTGGCCCATGTTCTGTTTCCGACGACGGGAAAAGCACAGTGAGGAATTCGCGAAGCTGGACCAATTTTGCGAATGTTCTATTCCTTGAGTACGTCTTGGATCTTCCCCCATGGTTATTAAGAGTGATTAGATACTAATAACTCTCGGCGTTAGCCAACCCATCGGCGTTGGTTTCTCTCGGCCTGACGACTCAACACTCTGGGCTTCAAATTTGCTCGAAGCCGGCATCGACTTTGACAAGTTCCTAGACCAGTTCTTCCATATTTTCCCTAGTGTTCGGAACAACCAGAGACATCTCGCTGGCGAGTCTTTTGGTGGAAAATATGTTCCAGTTTACGCCTCCATGACACGAAAGGCGTTCGACTCAGTGATACTCATTGATCCACTCATCGACTTCAGTAACTCGCAATTGGGCATTTACGACCACTTTTGTCCTTCTGGGGAATCTTCAAGCCAGAAGTTCCCACGATACTTTAACTCTACAACATGCGAACTCATGGAGGAATCTATATTGGGATGTGAAAAAGCCGGGGAAGCTTGTCGGAGCACGTATAACCCCTTTGAGTGCCGCGTCGCGCTGGAGACATGCACTCAATTCTCCGCACTCTATCAGCGTGAAGTTGTGCCTGGGGGACGACACCCTTACGATGACAGACTGACATGTGACCAGCCGCCCCTGTGTGGACAGTTGGGTATGCGATCATATTCCCCAGACTTTTGTGTTGTTGACGCTAATTTGCAAGAAGGAATGGAACCGGTCACCACATACCTCAATCTCCCCCAAGTTAAAGCCTCGCTGGGCTTTCCGGAGAACTTTGACTACTCGGCATTGAATATGGAGATGAACCTGAAGTGGTCAAACCAATCTGATATAACCACTCCTTCATCGAGGGAGATATCAAGCTTGCTTGATGTGAATCGAATCCCAGTCCTTGTCATGAACGGTGCTAATGATGTCGTTACGTATGTTGATACAACAACTTGACGCTTGGATATCACGCTGACGAGTAGCTACAGCAATGCCGAGGGTTTGATCCGAACTCTGGATGGTTTGGAATGGAGTCATCGGGCCGGCTTCAGATCACAGACACTTAGCCCATTTTACTACACATCATCTAACGGAGGACTTGTGAAAGGCGGCACTTTTAAGACCAGAGGAAACTTGACCCTAGCCATCATTGACAATGCTGGACACATGAGTCCCCACGATCAGCCTGAGGCGGTTATGTATTTTGTGACGAAGTGGCTTGCAGACTTGGTGTGATCAGTACCTTGAAGTGGATTGTTTCTTCTGGAGATTTCAGGTGACACCATTGCATATCTTTGAGAGAACCCGATGATTTCTAGTTATTGGGCTTTGCACAGCGGGCGAAGAAGCTCCAGTCATCTAGTTGATTAGACAGAATGCAAAAAGGCAATGGATTCCGTATCTACAATGTTCAGTAGTCCAAGCCCGGTATTTTGACCAAAATTCAGAGGTAATTTTACAAGTAAATTTGTTTCGAGAGAAATAATGAGAAACTGCAATTGCCACCTTCCTTCTGGCTCTTCGTTCCTCGGCCAAGTGTTAGTCATTTTGACAACGCGATAGCCAACCTCTACCAACTCCCAGAGACGTCTGATTTCGATAACAGCAGGTTTTTCCTTCCTTCGACCAAACACTCCCCTTTTCAGAATCCCCCTACCCTCCAGGTAATCGTGGGTTAGTCTCGTCGGATAAACATTACGGAAACCTCGTGTGGGTGGCGATTCACACCCTGCCACTTCGCCTTATCTGGGCTCCTAAAATTGCCTGATCAGGCAAGTAAACCAGAACCAGATAACCGCTCATTGATTGGATGTCAGCAAGAAAGGTCAATGAGATCTCGCCATCGCAATGATATACTCGCGGTTGTTTAACGCAAACATTCACTTCTGCTGCTGTACCAGCTCAACATCAACACAGAAGATGGACTATCCACCAACGTACACTTTGGCCGGGGTCTGGAGTTTGTTCGACGCTTCAAAGCTTCATACCGCCTCTATACTACAAGCACAGCGCGGTCTGAGAGCTCAGCATGATCCATGTTCGTTCCTTGTCACCGAGTAAGTCTTTCCATGTCCCTCGAAGTAATGTAGAGTACTGATGATCCGTCACCTAGGTACCTTCTATTAGGCACTGTACTCTGTCTGTTCATTACCGAAGGTGTCTATCTCAGCGTCTATAGCAAGTCCTCTTGCTCCTTCCGACTACGCTGGAATCTAGTAACCGCCTCGTCTTTGGTAAGACACACCTCTCTTCCATTCTAAGCCGCCCATGTGCCTGTTTGCTGAAACTGTTCCGCAATAGGCTATCCAGGTAATCGTCATTGTATGGATAGGATCTCATTCCGCCTTACTCATAAAAGATGGTACTCTTTCTGAAAACCTTGTCTTTCTGGCTGTCTGCCTGGCGACTTGCCTGGCCAGTCTTCTGAACGTCTTGTCCATCTGCCTCTGCCTGAAATCGTCGAGAAGGGGAGTCTACCACCTAGCTGGAACTTTTCTTTGGTCTCGACTATCACTTGGAATAACCGATCCCGATGCGTCATGGACTGAAGCGTGCCAGTTCGCCTTTGGCATTGCATTCCTCCTCGACGTCTTTTCTCCCGAGGATTTGACTCCTACTCAACACTCCGGGGTCAATCCATATTCACTATTCGGCGCCTTGTCTTATTCTTGGATCAACTCCATCTTGGCAAGTCAAAAGACGCTTAGCATTGAAGATTTACCACACATTGATCTGCAGTCGAACTTTGAGCAGTATCAATGTAGTCTTCTGCTAACCTTTGAACGTCACAAGAGTTTCCGACACATTTTCTGGCAGTTTTTATTCCTGCATCATAGAAGCGACCTTGCGAAGGCTTCTTTCCTCAGATTGATAGACGATGCTTCGAAGTTCACTTTGCCGTGGATTCTACACAGTCTCTTGGAACAACCCTCGATTCAGCTGGTATCCGTGCTGTTTTGCTGGCGGGTTCTAGGTGTATTATCCGGCAACTACAGCCTTTTCTACCTTCGGCGAATTTCGATCCATTACAAGGCTGCCTTATGTGCTGCGATTCACTCCAAGGCTCTACGCACCCGCAACGCTCGAAGTGATTTGGACGTCTCAACTCTAAGTGAGGTTGATACCGAAAGATTGTATCAGAACCTCCTAATCGTCCTCGACATTTGGTCCTACCCGATGCAAGCTATTCTCTGCTTAGCAGGGCTGTCGTACTTGCTCCCTTGGCAATCGACGCTTGCAGTCGTGATTGCATCTGTAAGCACCTCCTAATTAACGCTTTAATACCTGTACTAACATCAGAATAGGCTGCAATGGGACCTCTTGTCAACTGGACGAGTGGCCAACTGAGATACTGGACACAGAAGAACATGGCCGCCAAGGACAATCGAACAAAGTTCACGGCCGAGGTTCTACGTGCGATCCAGTCCATCAAAGCTCATGGCTGGGAGTCCGCCTTTCTCCTCAAACTGGACGAAAAGAGAGAGGCCGATGTGCGAGCGGCAGCGAAACTGGCAGTGGCATACGCTGTTTTGGTCTGTCTCGTCCAGGCTATCCCTTGCATTCTGACCCTCGCCGCCTTCGGAGTTGCCTTTTGGATCGGACATCCATTGGAAGGGTCTGTTATTTTTGCATGCGTCCTTCTTTTCACTTCCCTTAGCAGCGTATTGAGTGCTGGATCGACGCTCGTACTCAATTTCCAAGCATCAAAGGCTTGTATCATGCGAATTCACGCCTATTTGACGACAGAAGGAGACCCCATCTCGACTTCGATGAAGGAGAGGGCCACGATCACCAAATCTGCAGGCGACATAGATGTAAGAAACATCCATGCTGCTTGGCCAGGGTGCAGCCCCCTTCTTACCAAAGGTCAACTATCACTCCGGAGAAATGCCTTGACGGTCATCACTGGACCAACGGGCTCGGGCAAATCGACACTGCTGAACCTATTGGCCCACCTTCTATCTCCTGACGATGCTCGTGGTCATGGCCCTGACAGAGTTGCATTTACCTCTCAGGCCCCATTTCTAATGCGTGGAACGATCAGAGACAACATTCTGTTTGGAAAGCGATATGACCGCGCATTCTATGCCAAGGTCATTGATGCTTGTGCTCTTGGGCCGGATCTTCGTTCCTGTCCATCTGGCGACCGAACCATGATGAACGGAGCAGCAACTATTTCTGGCGGCCAGAAAGCACGGATCTGTCTAGCTAGGGCAGTTTATGCTCATTGTGATATCAATATCTTTGACGATCCCTTGGCTGCTATTGATGTCAAGCTCTCGAAGATCATCATGACAAATCTTTTCGGCCCAGGTGGCCTACTGGCAAACTCGATCACGCTCATGTCTTCCAACTCGCCTCACATTATGAGTGTGGCGCATTCTGTCTTGAGCCTTGAGGGTGGTACCTTGACTGCTATTGAAACCAAGGCCCCTCGCAGGGTTGAACTGACGCCGACGAGACGTCAACAGCTCACAACGTTCCACAACCTTCCCGGCCCTTCGAGCTCTTCGACAAAGGTAAGCCCGACGAGGTTGTCAATGTTCGAGTTGCATCGCTAACCGCATTCTTAGGAACCACGGATCATTGTGGAGGAGGTAGACCCCGAGCCAGCTGCCAACCCAGCCATGACACCAACCGGACAAGACTCCGGCCATACCGAAGAGCCCACGGCCCTGTCCCGGCAGCCCATATGGAGATACATAGCATATGCTACGCTTCGCAACTGGTCTGTTGCAATCTTTGCCCTCATTTCCGGCCGAACTGTTTCCTTTGTCGCCACCTACTGTCTCAAATCCATGGCAGACACTGGCAGCCTAGCAGACATGCCCAAGCTCCTCCTATGGTTCGCAGGGCTCTCTACTGCCCAGGTCACTCTCTACATGGTTTTTATTCTCCTTGCCTACCATCTCTGCATCATTCCTACTGCCAAAAGACTGCACAAGGCCTTGATTGCGTCCACTCTGGCACACGAGATGCACTACTTCGAAAGGACGCCCCTGGGAGACATCTTGAATTACTTTACAAACGACCTAGCCCGTGTCGACCTATCACTCAGCGGCTCAGTTCTCACCCTTCTCGCCCAGTATGGCAATATTATTCTTGTGGGTGTCCTTCTTACGGTATCAGCCCCACAAAGCGTTGCCTTGATTGTCCCAGCAATCTTCATCTTTTGGGCTTTGCAGAGAACTTATCTCACAAAGCTCAGGGAGTTGAGAAGCTGCGATGTCACCAGCAGAGCTTCCATCCTAGGCTTTCTCCAGGATTCCGATGCTGGACGGACAATCTTTTCTGTGTTTGGAATGACTGAAGACCGGATTCAGAACCAAAAGTACCTGTTGGAAGAGAATGCGCGTGCCCAATTCCCCTTGTCTTCCATCAACTCTTGGCTAGCGGTACGACTCGAGATTCTTTGTGTCACCATGCAAGTTGTGGCTGTCACTGCACTCCTTCATACATCCATAAGCCTTGGGACCGTGGGACTTGTCATGACATATGTCTTTCAAATCACCAACTTTCTTAATGTCATCACAAGAACCACTGCTCTTTTTGAGGCTGATTTCTTATCCTTCAGCCGACTGCAAGGTCAGATCGATGGGGTCCAAGATGGGAAGCTATCCAAAGAACTTGAGGCCACCGAGTCTATGGAGCCTCCTTCTGGCTCGGAAGTTACTAGACAGCCGGCGACGGCAAATGACCCTTGGCTCTGCTCAGGAAAGGTCGAAATCTCGCAATTCAGCGCTCGGTATCGCCCCGGGCTACCCCTCAGTCTTGTTTCCATTGACTTGGCTATTGCACCAGGCGAAAAGGTTGCCGTCATTGGGAGAACAGGAGCCGGAAAGTCTTCCTTGATTCTTGCACTATTGGGAATAATCAAGGGGACCAGCGGGTGCATCACAATTGATGGACGTGACATTTCTCTCATGGATCCCATAACCCTCCGTCGCAGCTTGGCCTTGATTCCCCAGACCCCGGTGGTATTCTCTTGTTCTGTCCGGGATAATCTTGATCCCCTCGGAGTTTATTCTGACAAGCAGCTTCTGGAGTCGCTCCGTGAAAGCACTGCTGATAAGGCTCTCGCAAACATCCGCGAAGCCGCACAAAACAACCCTTCAGTATCTTTACTCGATCTCGAAGTAGATTCTAGGTACGTATTACATCTCAGCTTAGAGTCTTATGCCAATTGTGAATAACCTTCTTTATGTAGATCAAGTCTCTCTGCAGGCCAGATCCAGTTCCTTTCACTTGCTCGTGTCATCCTCCATGGGTCAAGGCTCCTCATCTTAGACGAAGGTACGTCGAGGCCCTTTAGCTGCATATTCACTACCTAACAACTTGAAGCAACTGCAAGCCTCCAATTAGAGTCTGAAGCTCGATTCCAGGAAGTCATCTGGAAAAGGTGTGTCAATACGACGGTGATTTCAGTTATGCATCGCCTCGAATCAACAGTAAGTAGTACCCAGTCTTCTGCCCTTGAACCAATAACTCATACTGACCTGCCCCAGCTCCAATACGACAAGGTTCTAGTTCTAGACAAAGGCTCTGTAGCTGCCTGTGGCTCACCTAAGGAACTGGTTTTGGGCCAAAATGAGTACTACTGTTCCATGTTGAAGGAGGGAGGCCTGGAGGAACAAGCACGTCTCAAGTTTGGCGCCCAAAGAAGTGCCTAGTTGCGAAAGGAGGTGAGCTGAGGAACACTTGGTAGGAGGGTTTTGCCTGTATCGTAAGAGAATTGAGTAGCAGGTGTGTCTACCTGCTGTGTCTTCAGGTGGTCTGTTTTATTATCTCAAATATTCTCGCCATAAAGAGTGCAGAGACGAAACTCCTTGTCTCGTTAAGCTTCACGTCGCGTGAGTCCTAAAGTATTTTTAGGCTCGCCAAGAACAGACGTTGCCACACCCAGCGTTTATGCTTACCTACCTAGGCGAAGGAACTATCGATATGGAAAACCAAGACATGCAGCAAACTCGTACCATTATTCCCTGTCGATGTTCAATTAAAGCTTGCTAATTGTCACGGGAGTATAAGCCAAGACAAGCTATTAATTCAGCCGCATACGTACGCGAGCAATAGCGAAAAAGTGGCTTGCTGAGAAGCAACAAAAAAGCTTAATAAACTAGTCAATCCACACGGCTGGACGTTCTAGATCATGCAACTCCCCTGTAACTCTTCACCATCCAAGGTACGGCCTTTCCAGCCAGCCAGACTATCATTGGACGGCGAGCCGCTGACCATTCAAGCAACGGACAGGGAGACATGATTCGTCGACACACCCCGGTTTACAGGTGGTTGATACCTGGTGTGGATTTCATGCTTCTTCAACCTCAGGTAAAGGGCTCTACATATTCAGCATTCGTCTATTGTTACCACTTTCGTAGATCTCAGCTAACATAAGCCAGCGCCACATAAAGATCTATCGATCTGGACCTATACATGTCTTGCCAATATTCAGCAGGCCTCTTGAGCCGAGGTTAATAACCAAGCTTGACACTTTCCAACTTGACCACACTATAAATTGGACCATTTCTCCACTATAGGACCTCCCTCACTCACTCCTCAACTCCCTCTTCCTTTATATCTTGTTCTCACTAGAGTCATTATCATGAGCGACGACAATCAGCCCCAGCCAGATTGGAGCAAGGTGCCTCTGAGCGACCAGTTCACGTGGACTGACGCTACGAGCAAGAATGGGCAGCCTTTCAAGATTGGCACCCCAAAAGACGCAACCACGTCCACTTCCGATGAGACTCCAGCCGACAACCTCTCAGTTGCGTCCAACAAGACTCCCTTCGATATCAAAGTCGACTGGCGAGGTGACCCTCCTCCTGGCGGTTTTATCAGGTTCAAAAAGCCCACACCAGAGGAGACTGCGATAACCGGCATCACCGGTTGGAACCTGAACACGAGCCCATTCGCTTACAACGAGCTTTCCTTCACCTGCAACAAGTCTTACCATTACCATTTCTACGACAAGTCTGGTGATTGCTATGGGAACAATGTTTTTTGGCCCAGAGATGGCACGATTCATTCCATTTCGTACTTCTCCAGGGGCCCTGATATCGTGAGGGTGACCGGTAAATAAAGCGTGGACACCAACCGGGTTTTTTGTATTCGACGGATGGTTTTCCACTTCGAAGCAGTTTTCCCTCAACCTCCTTCAACACCCATGTATAGTCATGCATCAAAGGACAATAAGCATATGGCGCGCCATGTTCCGTTGTGCTATCATCCAATGTGTATGATTAAGCTAGCTAGACCAATCTACTACTGGACCCCGCAATGATGCTTCTGCTTACCGAGATCAAAGTATCCGTCTCAACCATTGTCTTCATCGTGAAAGTTTTTCCGCTTTGTGCAGTGGAATTTCATCTCCCGAGCTTACATCGCTCTGCCCAACATGTTGACTCGTTGCTTCTGACCTAGCAATTTCCGCATCGCTATTATTCGGCTCATACTCGTTCCCCAGCCGTTGAAAGTGCCTCTGTCCTGACTTGACACCTCCAGTTCCACCTATTGTGATAAGTTCTGTGGCTCCCGCACTTCGGCCACTATGTGCTCCTTTGCTGTTGGTGAAGCTACCGAACTGTGCAGAGATCTTCACCATGAGTGGCCGCAAGGTGGGAAGACAGACAGCGATTGTTCCGCAAGCTGCCTCAACGACACACCAGGCGCAAGCTGTAGCTAGTGTCCCTATTCACAAGGTCAGAAGTATTCTACTCGGGTTGTGCCTACGGCGTTCGCTTACAAGTAGTATCAACCGGGTCGAATTGCATGATAGTAGTAAATCTGTATATGCTAGCAAATAGAACACTAGTTGAAAGATCAATCATTGGAACTACTCAAAAGGAGAAGGAACGGTAATAACTTACAAACTGCCGAGAAGAAACATGACGCACAAAGATAGCCTCTGAGCCAAGTTGGCGTGCAACTTCCATATCTGCCTCATGGGCATACACAAAATGGCAACATCCGTGCCAATATTCGGGATCGCATTGCCGATGAAGGAGGCTTTGAGATTGATGCATGAACCGTTAATCCACGGCATCCACGCCTTCTTGATTGGCGTACATTGGAATATAGACACGGCGACGATAGATATCCACCAGCCGATGACGACGGCAGCTATCACAGCTGCACACACCCTGAAGCCGCGGGATAGGAAGATGCGCAAATACATTTGTAGCAACGCGAGCTTTACAAGCATTACTGCTGTGACGTATATGCACTCAAAGGCCAAAAGAAGCTTGAAGAAGGCAACTTGGTCTGCGGTTGGCACAACATCGGCGTGTTTGCCAAGTCCATGACCGATCACTGCAATTGTCAGGCACTGCCGATGAAGGGAGACTCGAGCTTACTAGCATAATTTACCGCTCCAGAGATGAAAACAAACACCTAGAGCTCAAAGTTTAGACCTTCTTCCTCGTGATGGAGGGTCGGGTAGGTATGTACCAACGCAGCAACTGTCATCCAGTCATCGGCTCCATAGCCAGCCCTGATATGACGCGCCCAAAAGCGCAAAGCAACAAACACCACGGAAAGTACTAGAACAACTGTTGTCGTAATATTGAGTTCCCTACTTCTGTCAGCCTGCGCGTCGACGCGGGCCTGAACCTTAGCCGATGCAGCCATCACTCCGAAGTTGAAAAGGTGGGTGGTGAATTTCGTTGGTAAACAATGCCTCGGAAAAATTCAAATATGAGAAAGGTAGTCATGGCCGAGATGAATGCGGTTAAACTTACTGTAAAAACGCCTGGTAAGGAGAACCGAGACTCCCAATGTCGGTTGTCGGGTGTTGGTTGTTGGTTGTTGGTGTTGGTTCTTAGTGCCAGCTAGGTAGCAGTCGACCCCTTTCCCGTCGTATGTTTGACATGCTGGCCCCCGTAGTGGTTGCGACGTTAATTATTCTGCCGGACCCGTGTTGGTAGTGTCTGAAACTAGCCCATGAACATGTTTAGTGGTGAATGCAACAGTACTTATGTCGGTCTATCTGCCTCTTCCCCTACCGATTTGCTTTTCATTAAATAACACATCCGTACCTCATTTACGCAATCTCAAATATCAGAACATCCTTCATTACGAAATCATGTCTACTGTCAAGCCTACCATCGTCTTTGCCCCCGGCGCGTGGCATACTGCAAATTGCTTCGACGTTGTCCGGGAAGCACTCCACGCCCGCGATTGGTCTACCGAGGCCGTTGAATACCCTTCCGTCGGCGCAGAACCACCTACCAAGGGCCTGGCCGACGACGCAAACGCCGTGCGTGCGAGTGTTGAGCGTCTCGCCGATGAGGGGAAGAAGATTGTTCTCGTCGTGCACTCCTACGGCGGCCTGGTTGGCGCAAACGCGGTTGAAGGATTGGGCTATAAACAGCGCCAACGAGAGGGCAAGACGGGCGGCGTGATACTCTTCGTGTATCTGGCGGCTTTCGTGACGCCTCTTGGAAAAAGTATCAAGGAAATGCTTGGAGGCCAGTTTCTGCCATGGATGAGGCCTGAAGTAAGTCCCACATGAAAACGGCGAAGGTTACATTGTTGATGGAACTGATACTAATGTATACGTAGGGGGATTACGTTTACGCCGATACTCCGGAAAAAATCTTCTATCACGATGTGGAACCAGAGGCTCAAAAGAAGGCTATTGATGCCCTGAAGCACCAGTCCGGCCGTGTCTTTACTGACACCGTCACATATGAGCCCTGGCATGATATTGATTGCTTCTACTTCTTCTGCGATAGCGATCAGGCGCTGGCACTGCCGATTCAGCAACACATGGCTTCGCTGTTGGGGCCTGATGCAGCAAGTTTTCATTCTCAGGGCTCTCACTCACCATTCCTCTCGCAACCCCAAGAAGTGGTTGAGGGACTCGAGTATGCGGCCAAGGTCGGGCTAGAGAAGACAGCGGCTGCTTAAGTCTAAGATAGCCTAAGGACAGCTTGTCATAGGACAATAAGTGGATGGCTACTATTAGCTACGGTGGTCAATATATACAGCTACCAAATACACGTTAGGTTCTTTCGATCTTCTATTATGCGAAGTGTTCTTCCCGGTGAAGAGAATGACCCAATTGGTGTAACTTGATCATCAGAGTCAGCCGCAAGGGAAATTGACATCGGAATCATGGATAAACTACTCCTAGCGTACACGTCGCAAAGAACCCTCATTTCTCCTCATGATCGCATGGCCAGGGAACGACTTCAGCAAGTGTGTCAGAGGGGCTGAATGTCGTTGTAAGCGGTGAAGGTAAAGTCGGATCGGAAGACGGGCATGTTTCGGGAGCCGGGTCTCTAGTTAGGTCCTTTACGATCACTCAGCCGACAGGAACATTCTAACTGATCGTCTCTAGTTTCATTAGTTTGAGAACAGAGTTTCCAGGGATTCAGATAGGGGTCCAATCCCATGCCGATGTCCCCGGGCGGGGTCCGTTAGTCTCAACGTTTCCCCTCATTTTCAGAATCCAAGTCTCGAACGACTTCCTTGGCTCAATGACGTCACTCTATGCATGTGTCTTGCTACTAGTCGCGGTCACGAGACTTGAGGGCGTCTTCCTGCGCGTCGGATATCGGCTCCATACGTTTCAAAAGCCAGAGTGTTTCCATACCTGGTTTTCAAGGCCAGATGGTCTCCTTGCTCGCCCAGTTGCTAGGCCGCTATCTGGCTAGCTCAATAATCCAATGAGAATATGTTAATGCTACATCGCGTCAAAGTCGGCTCCGTGAGATACTCACAGGTGCCAGTTTAGATCTTTACATAATGCCGAATAGCAGTCCTCGCGTACCTATTCAAGAAGAGAAATTTTACCAAGAACGTGTGCAATCCATCTATAGTCATGTTAACTTGGAGATGTTTTGGTCGAGGCTAGCATATGGCCATATGTACAACACAAGTTTTGTCCCCAAAGTTGCTCCAATATCCGCCCAGCGCACCTCGACTTTTTCCTCGCCAGAAAGGAGTTATAATTTAGATGCATTTAGATTCTTTTCTCTTTACTTGTCAAAGAGTTCAGATACTTGACATCCGCCCCTAATCTTTTTCCCAACAGTACTCTTACATAACGGAATCACAGACCTTACCCTAGACAAAAACCAAACCCCTTTGTATTTTTAACCTCGGCATGGATAACGAACAGCTCTGAGCTATTTATAGATAGAAACTAATGTTCCCCTTGTTGCTCAATCTTGGCAATCGCGCGATTAATTCCCTTCTCATCCTTCTCGTCCTCTTCATCAAGCTTCATATTCTTCATAAAGAACATGATAACCAAGTTGGGCACACAGAAGCATGTAGCGACGATAGCGAGGATCATCTGCGACTCACTGTAACCACGATTAATGGCTGCACGAGCATCCGTGCCAGGGAGGTACCCCTTGGCAGTCACGATGTCCTGGAAGATTAGAGTGGAGTTGCTTCGGTTCTCTTCGGGGAGATAGGACGCGAGTTTCGTAGGGAGGGTGTTGCGCCAGATGGCTCCGGAGATACTACTACGAGTTAGCCATTTGCTTAAGAGAAAATGATGGACTCAAGATCTTACCTAGTACCGAGGGCACCTCCAACGCTGGTCGCAGCTTGGAAGAGTCCTGTGACAACAGCGACTTCCTGACGAGACACCACAGCTTGGACCGAAACTTGGCCAGCGGTTTGGAAGAATGCGCGACCAACACCAGAGAGGACCTTGGAAGCGATGAAAGATGCCTCATTCGCACGACCACCATTGGGCATGTTGACAAGATAGATCATGATTCCCTGACCGAGAATCACCATTGGAGGACCAGCAAGTACCCAGTACTGAGCATTCTTGGTGTACTTCATACCAACGGCGACAAACAAGCCAGAAATCTGGAAGGCGACTCGCAGGGAGTTGCTGGTGACTCATTAGCAGGCTGTTCAAGAGAGACACGAAGTTGGGGTTACGACTTACTCAATGCGGGTGGCATGGCCGGGGGAGAACTGGCCCGCAACTTGGAGATAACTCGGGAAGAAGATAGTAAAGAGGGAGTACCCCAAAAAGTCAAACATCTGGATGGCACATCCAGCGATGACAGTCTTATTGGCCATGCGCCAGGGAATGTAAGGCTTCTGAGCATACTTGAGATCCCAAACCAAAAATGCCGCAAAGCAGATGACACCGATCACAAGCATGGCAATGAACGAACCCTCTTTCCATCGCTGAGGATTGAACGAGCCAGTCAAAGAGACAGGAATCAAGATCAACGAAAGGCCAGCGATGAGAAGGATCAAACCCAAAAAGTCAATCTCGGTCCAGATGAGGTGAAACACCTTCTTCCACATCGAACTATCTGGAGAGCACCCCGCGACAGCAGAGAAAGTCTTGACCTGCAGTCCATGCTTCTTGGCGCGTTTCTGAAGGACCGCGATCGTGGCGATGAGCGGCACGGCGACAATGGGAGTAACAATGGCCCATGTACCATATCCCCAGCGCCAGGTCGCGTTGAGGAAGCCCTCGCCCATGATGGTACCTAGGTAAAGCGCTGGAATGGTGGTGATGGATTCGGGGAGCGTGGACCAAAAGGCTCGGTCGACGAGGTTTGTGGCATCGGCGAGGAAGACTTGCTGGACTAGGGTGAAGCCAGTGGCACCGATTGCGTCGAAGAGACCTGCAGTCTTTGATGGGTTAGACAGATGAATAGAAAGAGCAAGGTATGTCTTACGAAATAGTTGCCAATGTTCTTGCTCGTTGCGTAGAGGATGAAGCTCAGAGTTTGGAACATGATGGAAAAGGTGAACATTTCAGCCCTGCCAAAGACCTAATTTGGCTATTAATCAATGTATTTTCTCATGGATATCTCAAAAACTCACATCGCTTAGCTTTGCAATGACGGGGTAGGCAACAATGCGAGTAATGTTCATGACAACGCGTGCGGAACTCATCGCTGAATGTGATCTGAACTCGCTGGTCACATAAGGCTCAAGCACGAGTCCAGAGTAATCGGAGAAGGTAATAACCAGGGTAGTAAGAAACAGACTGCCATCTATTAGTTGATCTCACGTTAAAAAAAAAAAAAAAAAGAGAAAACGTACCTTGAGAATGCAATGGCTAAGGATGTCCGTGACCATGCCTTCTTCAAAATCATGGCCTTTTGCACACCAGCCTGAATGCTAGACGACTCACTATGCACAGAGGCAGCATCATCATTGCGCACCTCCTGCGCCTCAAGATTCTTGTCATCTCCACGCTCAGTCTCTGACCGAACAACGTTATCAGCCATGGTAAAGGAAGCAATGCAAGTAGGAGTAAGAGTGTCAAAGTAAAGCTTCTGCATACTGCATGAACACTCCAAAGATGCACAGCAGCAGACCCATTATTTAACCTGCAAAATAGACTCAAGTCACAAGCCCCTGCCATGCGTTCATCCCACGTTCATGGCGCAAGGTAGCACGGATCGAGACCGAAAGGTAATCGGGGTAGTCTAGATCCTCCCGGAAATATGGTTGAAGCTGCGCTTAACTCGCCGAGTTATTAAAAGGATGTGGGCTGATGCATGGGGTGCTTAAAAGTCTGGGCGTGGGATTGAGGGAGAATTTCAGAGAAAAATTCGTGGGTCATACGACAAAAGCCAAGACAACTAGTAAAACAAGCCACCAGTGTCAATATCTTACCTTATCCTCCTCTAAAGATATAGAATAAATTAAGAATGAAATTAATAAAAATACTCTAAAATATTTATAATATTATATATTTATATAAAGTTATTTACTATATTTATGATGAGTTAGTTATACCCTCTGCCGTTCTGGTGTCTCGTTTTTTCCTTGACCCGCGTGAGGATCTAATCAGATGTCAAATTATCTAATCTGATCAGGATCAAATTGCCAAATCCAATCCACCATCCTCCCTCCTATTGGATAGCCAAGACCAGATGGAGCTGATTTCCCCCACCCTAACATCTGGACCTACAGAGCCCGATTTGGTACTCCGTATCCGCAATGTAGTAGCCATCAGGTCATGGGCTGAGCTAAATTGTTGCCAAGTCGCTAATGAGTCAAGAATGATTTCCAGCGATGATTTGATGCAGTGAATGCGTCGTAATGCTGTAGCGGTTGTCTCCGAGCCTCGGCGTCTGCTGATGCTTCAACGTTGAACATTTCCGCGTGGCATTCTTCCTCCAATCCTCACATGATGTCCTCTTGACATATTGCTCTCATAGTTTTGTGAAGAGTGTCCCTGGGCGTGAACTTCAATCGCCATCGTCTCGACCAAAGACAATTCGTTGCTGGCCCGACCTGGCGTAAATCCTTTACCCTCCGGCACCGGCATCATGGACACCAACAAGACGGCTCAGGCGACCGACGAGCCGATATCATCGATTGAAGATGCATCTTTGGAGGAGAAGCTAAAACTCCAAACAGAGACTCCCAATGTCGACATCAGGTTCAAGGATCTATTCCGTTACGCAACTCTGAAAGACCTCTTGATTCTCGCCTTCTGCACCGTCGCTGCAATCGCTGCTGGTGCAATTCTGCCATGTTTCCCAGTAAGACCCCAAACCCATTCAAGTCAACTATCCTGCTAACTCTTCAGCTACTTTTCGGCGACATGGCAGGGCTGTTCCAGTCAATATCCCTACAAGAAATGCCCCGATCCGAGTTCGACAGAATCCTCACGCAAAAGTCCTTGACCCTCGTCTACCTCGGCATCGGTGCCTACGTCGCCACGTACGTCTCGACCGTCGGCTTCATGGGAGTCGGCGAGCGCCTAACGCGTACGATCCGACAAGAGTATTTCCGTGCCCTACTACGACAGAACATGGCCTTCTTCGATAATGTCGGGCCGGGGATGCTCTCGTCTAGGATCTCACTCGACTGTCAGAATATTCAAGAGGGCATTTCGGAGAAGGTAGCATTTGTGATCACGGCACTGGCTACTCTTGTTAGCGCATACGTGATTGGATTCATCAAGTATTGGAAGCTCACACTTGTCGCGTCCTCAATCCTTGTTGGCATCATCGTTGCCAGCTCGGTATGCACACGGTTCATCATAAAATATCAGGGAAAGTCAATGGCGAACTATTCCATCGCAGGTGGCCTAGCTGAAGAAGTCATCAGCTCCATTCGGACCGTCAAGGCACTTGGAGTACGAGACGTGTTTGCCTCAAGATTCGAGTCGCATCTAGTCTCTGTTGAGACTTGGGGACGAAAGGCTCAGATCTGCGTTGCAGTTCTGATTGCTATTGTCACAACCATGACGTTCATGAGCCATGCTTTGACATTCTGGACCGGCTCGATCTTTATCGGCAGGGGAGAGGCGAGTCTTTCAGATGTCATCACCGTCGCCTTTGCCATTCTTATAGGGTCGCACGTTCTTGGTGGTATTGCACCTCATATTCCCGCCTTTGCTGGGGCTGTTGCGGCAGCTTCTAAAGTGTATTCCGTCATTGACCGAGAATCACCTCTTGACCCAACTTCAGAGGAAGGAGATAAACTCGACCAAATCTCAGGGTCTATCGATTTTGTAAACGTCAAACATATTTACCCTGCCAGACCTCAGCAAGTCATAATGGATGGTGTCAATCTGCATATACCGGCTGGAAAGACCACTGCCATTGTTGGGCCATCTGGCTCTGGCAAGAGTACCGTCATCAGCCTCATCGAGAGGTTCTACTCTCCCACTAGTGGAAAAGTTGCCTGCGACGGCAAAGACATTTCCACCCTCAATCTGAGATGGTTTCGACAGAAACTGGCCCTTGTAGCCCAAGAGCCCGTACTCTTCGGAGCCTCCATCTTCGACAACATCGCAATGGGCGCTCTCGATATTCCAGACCAAAACGAAGAAAAGGCCCAGTCTCTCGAATCCCAAGTCCACGAAGCCGCCAAACAAGCCAATGCTCATAACTTCATCACCGATCTCCCCAAAGGCTACGACACCCAGCTTGGTGAAGGCGGGTCTCAACTTTCGGGCGGTCAGAAGCAGAGGATCGCCATCGCCCGCGCTTTAATCCGCAACCCGGCAGTGCTTCTCCTGGACGAGGCCACTTCTGCACTGGACTCGGAGTCTGAGCAGACTGTCAAAGAAGCAATTCAGTCGGCTTCCGTTGGAAGAACAACCATCGTTGTCTCGCATAGACTTTCGACCATCACTTATGCCGACAACATTATTGTCTTGTCAGAGGGCAAGGTTGTGGAACAGGGAACGCACGGGGAACTTCAGAGTCTAAATGGCGTTTACTCGAAGCTCTTTGAGGCGCAGCGACTGGAGGAGCACCCTGCCGGTAATGGAGTCAACAGCACAGCATCTGATTCCGCGCAAGATCAGCCGCTGCCACACCAAATGGCCAAGGCTGGACATAATACAGAGATCATTCCCTTAGATGAAGATGATCATAAGGCTCACGATGCAAAAACATCACTCTGGTCCTTGGTGTCCCTCACCGCATCCTTCAATCGTCCCGAGGCCAAACTCCTCGCCCTAGGCCTCACATTCTCCATTCTCGCCGGCTGCGGCGGCCCAACCCTAGCCTTTCTCCTCGCCAAAGCCATCAACGAGCTTTCCAAGCCCGACACGATGGTCTCCTCCATGAGAGAAGGTGCAAACTTCTGGTGTCTGATGATGTTCGTCGTCGGCCTCATCCACGTCTTGAACCTCACTATTCAAGGCGTGTCCTTTGCCATCTGTTCAGAGCGTCTCATCTACAGAGCCAGAAGCACCCTCTTCCGCTCCATAATCGAAAAGGACGTTTCATTCTTTGATCGAGATGAGAATAAGACAGGCGCTTTGACGTCGATGCTTGGTGTTGAAGCAAAGAGTCTTTCTGGCGTGAGCGGCTCAACGCTTGGGACTATCTTCATGAGCTGCACCACACTCATCGCATCTATGGCTATCGCACTAGCCATCGGCTGGAAGGTCGCTCTTGTATGCATCTCCACTATCCCCGTCCTATTGGGATGCGGCTTTTACCGTGTCTGGATGATTGCCAAGTTCGCCCAGCGATCCCACGAAGCACACAAGCAATCCTCCGCATTCGCCAGTGAAGCCGTAATGTCAGCACGCACCATCGCAGCTCTCGCCACAGAGGAGCAATTCGCGCACCATTACGAGCAACACCTTAAAGCACAGGAGCGAAAGAGTTTCGCCTCTATCCTCAAGTCTTCCGTGCCGTATGCAGCGTCTCAGTCGTTTGCCTTCTTCTGCGTAGCCTTGGCGTTCTGGTATGGCGGACAACGCATCGCGGATGGGGAATACTCCATATTTCAGTTCTTTGCATGCTTCGCAGAGATCATCTTTGGATCTCAAGCTGCGGGCTTGGTATTTTCTTTCGCGACGGATATTGGAAAGGCAAAGAAGGCTGCGAGGACGTTTCACACGATGCTGCAAAAGACGCCAACCATTGACGGTTCTGAGGTCGATAATACCACTCATCTTTCTGAGAAATTTCAAGGCAAGATTGAGTTTGACAACATTCATTTCACGTACCCAAACCGACCTGGACATCCGATCCTCAACGGCCTGAGCTTTTCTGTTCAGCCAGGCGAACACATTGCCCTCGTCGGGAGCAGCGGATGCGGGAAAAGCACATGCTTCGCATTACTAGAGCGTATGTATGATCCGGATGCGGGGATTCTCAAGATAGATGGTCAAGACATCAGAGACCTTGATGTGGCCGAGTACCGGAGAGTGTTGGCCTACGTTAGTCAAGAACCTATCATATATTCAGGGACGATACGAGACAACATCACTCTCGGTTGTAGCCCTGATGAGACCGATGAGGCTATCATCCAGGCATGTAGAGATGCCAACATTTACGACTTTATCTCCTCTCTTCCGTAAGTGATCTATTCTGCTTCAGGAGACTCTATACTGATAATCCCAGTGATGGTCTCGCAACCACCGTCGGTAATCGCGGCGTCATGCTGTCCGGTGGCCAGAAACAACGTATTGCAATCGCTCGAGCCCTCATCCGCAACCCCCGAGTTCTCCTCCTAGATGAAGCGACCTCTGCCCTTGACTCCGCATCAGAGAAACTAGTGCAGGACGCTCTGGAAAAGGCCTCACGAGGCCGGACAACCATCTCAGTTGCCCATCGTCTCAGTTTCGTCCGGAATACAGATAGGATTTATGTCATTGAGAAAGGTCAAGTGGTGGAGTCAGGCACACATACCGAGTTGATGAGGATGGGGGCGAGGTATTATAGTCTTGTCCGAGCCCAGGCTCTCGAGGTTGGGTCTGGAGAGGTTAACTGAAGGCATAAAAGTTTGGAAGGGTTACGTATTTATTTAGCATGGGCATCCTTGAGTATATACCCCTGAGAAGTAATGTTCTTAACTTTCTGATATTGAAGGTAGATACTGCATTTCTCGTGAATTATCTTTAAAGAGTTAGTAATATTAAGAAGTTATTATTCCTAGTTTTAATATAAATAATCTTTTAGATTAATTATCTTATTAAGAGCTAGATTTTGATTATAATAAAAATATATATTTTAAATGTATTATTGTATTATATCTTAGTATTAAGATAATATCTCTTTTTTAGCCTTCGTATAGCTTATAATTAAACGCTTATATTTAGTTATATTATTAACATCTTAATATATTATAACGTATTTAATGCTTTTAACCTTTATATAAAAATTAAAAAATAATTATCCCTTTCTATCTAATTAAATAATAATAACTTCTTAGCACTATCTTTTATTTGCACAGCCGGCTGTGCGTGTGACGCTCGCCAAAGTTAGGTGGGTGATAAGTCATCTGTTGAGTCATGGGCTAAACAATCTGCCAATCAATCAGTCAGGTCAGCGGCAGCGAGCCAGGAGCCACATTCGGGCTCGGCGCAGGGGAGCAGGCGGAGCAGGCGGCGCGGGAGGAGCAGTGGGAGTAGGCGGCGCGGTGGTGGGAGGCGCGGGCGGAGGCACATTGTGAAGGGGGAGGCCTGGGCCGGTGGAGGAGGAGGTGGTCTGGTTGTGACGGCGACGGGCTGGCATTGTTGCGAAATCTTGAATGTTGGTCTGCAACGTTGGTGTGAGGGTGGTGCAGTGTTGGTGTGAAGGAGGCAAGAAGGGAAAGAAAAAGCGAGAAGGAAAAAAGAACAATTTAAATATACTAGGATCAGTCAGTTGGCATGGCAGGAGATAATCTGGTCTGATAAAATCTTAGGAGTCCTCTTTCTACTATATCGTGATGGGAGACATGACTAGGTGGAGAAGAGTGAAGGGCGTGGGAAAACATGCAGCCAACAGGCAGAAATCCATGTTACATCATTCATGATAGCGGTGAGTCACAATTTTGACTCATCCTGCATGCAGTGAATCTCGATGGCATAAAAGACAATCATGGCCCATGTCTGGTTACTCCCTTTTCTTCTTAAACATATACACAGCCAGCACCATGACTTTGCTCCCGGATCAACCCCAAGAGATCATTGACTCTGTCCTGAAGTGGCTTGCCCCAAAAGACGTCCACGCGCTATGCCTGGTTGATAAATCCTTCTGCGCCGTCGCCCAGCCGTGGCTGTACTCAAAGATCGAGTGGGAATGGGGTAAAAAGGTTCCTCCTGTCGGTATTCTCCTCCGCGCCCTGCTCGAAAAACCGGCCTTGGGCGACCATGTACAATCCGTCATCTTGATAAGCACCGACCTAGGGTACTATTCCTTCCCTGCTTCACCAGCCAAGCCAGTATTTAATCCAGGATTTGATGATGCTGGTGTTGAGAACTTGGTAGCTTTTGTCAAGTCTAGGGAATTACCACGGCGATACGCCAACGCCTGGATCAGAGGGTTACGCTCAACCAGAAGCACCGCCAAGATGGATGCATACATTGCGTGTTTGCTAGCCATGCTGCCAAATCTCCAGTATCTGGAGCTCGAGCCCGGATTTGCTTATCGCAGCAAACTATCAAGCCGGATGTTCAGGGCTGCTCTTTCAGTCTTTCCCCGTCAAAACAGGCCCAAACTTCCCCATTTCGAGCATCTTCGGGATGTTGCACATCTGCGTCGGATTCACTCAACTCCAGACGGAAAGCCGAAGCGCGCAAACTTACTTACGCCCTTCTTCTACCTGCCGCAAGTGCAACGCGTTTCGGCTTGTATCGACAACACACCGTATTGGAGGTGGCCGGAGCACAAGCCAGCCCTTGAGACGCTTACGACATTGAACATCGCCTTCGTCCATGCCAAACACCTGGGTACGATCCTCTCTCAGACGAGAAATCTTCAAGCTCTCCGGTGGGACTGGCGCGGTTGGCCATATATTCGTTCCGATCACGGCCACTGTATCAGCCTGGACGAAATAATGGCTGCCCTCCAACATGTCCAAAAAACGCTCATCGAACTAGAGATCTCGGGCTCATGCGGCTACGCAAGCTCCCGCCGCTGTTTAGTGCGATTGACAGGAAGCCTCCAGGGTCTAACAACCTTCAGGAAATTAAAGACTCTTGAAATGCCGTTGGCATTCCTAGCTGGCCTCGCCGCTTCTCCTTCACCAACACACATCGACGAAATGTTACCTACAACCGTCGAGCACGTTGCTCTCACCGACGACTTTAGCAAGGAACATGATTGGCGAGGTCAACAACAGCTAGAGGTATTTTCTCTGTGGATGGAGAATGTGAAAACAGCGACGCCACGGCTTCAAAGGTTCGAGTGGGTAATGATGATGAGGGAAACGGTGACGGAGTGGCGCAAAAATCCCGGGTTTGAGGCATACTTATTGACTGCGTGTGGTAAGGCTGGAGTTGAAGTTGAAGTTGTTCTGCGTTTTGAAGGTTATGAGATAAACCGTTTGTGCTGGGACGAGGAGGTAAGGGGGAAGGAGCCCGTCCCTGAACGCACCAGAGGCAGTGTTCTTAGGTTTGTATAACTGATCGGTTATAATTCTTATAAGTGTCGTATAAGTAGACCACGTGATCGCCGCACAGCTGGCCATTGTCAACGGCTTTGGTACTCCCTGGGCGATGCTCCTTCATTTCGCTGTAATTTAATTCTATCGCGGAACCACACTACCTCAGAGAATGGCTCAAGGATGATGAATACCGTAGGCGCTCAACTCATTCAGACAGCGCTAATGCGAGCCTAATGACCCACAAGTCAGTCCTTATATCCATCTTGGAAGGATCTTTGTTGAGGCTATCACGGCGTCATTTGTTACGGTTGTAAACCTTATGGAGAGTCGTTGTGTCATTGAAGCCTGGCCTGGGTATAAGCTTCAGTTGTGTTACAGCTGTGTTATTTCCGTTGGGTGCCTCCCCCCACCGCCCTTCGAGCCCTTCACCAAGCACGCGGGTTAAGAAAAAACAAGAAACTAATACAAATATATTAGCTTATTACTATCTAAATATAATCAAAAGAATATAATAGAAAGAGATAAAAGTTCTTTAAAATCTTCTTTATTTTTATTATATTTAATATAAACTTACTAATTATAATCAAGAACCCTTAGTTCATCCTTTGAGGAGTTCTAGTATCTCATTAATTTCTTAACAGGCGTGCCAAGCCAGTCCTATTGATTGCAGAATTTGTTATGACGGGTAACAATAGGGGAAAAGTGGAAAACTGAATTTGTTGAGAGGATACAGTAGTGGCATTAGGTTTACGAAGAATCTTATGCATCCCAATGGTAGACTAGACCTGAGACCTCGTGCAAAGTTTGACATGCACATGCATAATGCAAATGTCAGGGTTCAAAAGGATCAATTGAGAGGAGTGACAGAGGCAGCTGCTCAGTAGTAGATAGCTAGCTTAGAGGAGATGATCGAGTCTGTTGATTCTTGCTCTTCTATCTCTAGGAGCCTTCAGGCTCAATATACCTCTTTTAGAGGCCTCTAATCCGCTTCTATCAGCTTCTAATTCCTTCTTCTTCTCGGCTCAATTATAGCTAAGTAGCTGCGCCTACTCTGAATGACTTCATTGACGCTATGCAGCTGGCCTGCGGTCCGATTGTGCGGGCCGACTTTCAGCCACGGCCCTTTTCCCCCCCTCCCGGTCATGACAGCAAAAGCCAACTATACGGGCAACCGCAATCTAAATTTTTTACAGGTTCGAACAAAGGGTTATAAAAGGGATGCTTCGCCCCTACTGTGGAGATATCAGCACATTGTTCGATATCCCATTTCCAACCCTCCACGCCTTTAATATACACTCGCAACCGCCGTTTCCACGAAGGCCTTCATCCTTCTTTCACTCGCTTGCTTGGCTGTCAGCTTGCCTACCTATGCGGGAACTCGGCAAGCAGATCTCGACCTCGCTCTAGCCGATCCTACCAGCTTGCCTGCTCCCACCACCGTCGCTCCCACCACCGCCACTCCCAGTAACGCAGTCTTGTTCCGGAGGAGGGGACCTGGAGTCATAGTCTCTATCTTGCTCAGTTATCGTCCGCGCCGGCGTTACGCCTCTAAGACACTCCCCAAGGAGCCCTCTAAGACACTCCCCAAGGAGCCGTCTAAGGAGCCTGATACGGAACCTTGACCTAATATTACAAAACCATGTAAGATTTATTATCCCGGCTCGAATTGCCCTGCTGCGTTCAAATAATGATAAATTCTAATCCGAGCTTTCTTCTACAGAGGAACAAAGTCAGGGCGGAGGGAAAGGCGGCTGCTACCTTTAGTTAACGACACTTGGGAGGACTTACGCTGGATGACGGTGAACACAATGGGGTGTGCCTTGCCTTTGAGGTACCTGTAATTGTATCAGAACGTTTCTTGCTACGTGTTTGTCCCGTTGAGCTAGCCATCTACAATATTATAACAAGATATGTTTGTGTGCGTTGCATGCACGTTCACCCATTTTGACATGGAGGTCGTGAGCGTCCTCCCCATTCCTGCTTCGTACTGGCAGGCTCGTAGCCACCTAGGGCAGCCGGTTCAACACATATCGCGCGACGTCCCAGCCCCAGGATCCCAAAAAAAGGAAGGGTGCCAACGCGAGGGTGCTCAGGCGTAGGACAAGAGCGTGCGCAAATAGCGCTCCAGTATACTTTAGGCATGGCGGTACTTCAGTGCTTCAGTAACCTGTAGGGAACACGAGTTGCCCATTGAAGGTGGCCCATGGAAGGGTGCTCTGCCAGAAAGGTGGTCGCGGCCATGTAAAGGGCCTCCCATACATCTGTGATCGTCTCCTTGAAGTGCGCCGGGTACCTGCGGAGCTGCATGATGTTTGCAAAATCGCAGAGCAGACCATCAATGTTGCCGTACAGTTAGGACATGAATTAGACGTAAGGCAGCTTGTCCAGCAACGCGAGAATAGACTGCAGGTAGTCGGGCGTGTTGTAGGCCAGGCAGGTTAAAGGGGCAGGAACCCCATGAAACATATTGCCCAGGTGGAAGAGACGGTGTTGTAGCATGTTGGTAGCCGAGACAGTCTAACATCGTGTTCAAAGTTGATGTATACGCCAATTTAGTTTGGCAACTCGCCGAGATTTTACATCCAAGCTGCCCGAACTACGCTGGCCATTCACTTCATCGGACCCAAACGTCTCGCGACCACACACTAAACGTCGAGCTTCTCAAAAGCTCGGTATGCTCTAAATACCTACCAGGGGTGTCCATAACTTTGCTTTCTTCTTGCTGTCTCGTATACTGCCGAGTCCTCGATAGAAAACCGCTCCCCTGGCTATAGATACCACCCGGATGAGGCATAGACTTCATTCTCCGCGGGTCTACTACCACTCGTGAGATGGACACTTGGCTAAGAACTCTCCCTTTCTCCACTTGAGTGTTTTGACTTGCGTTCTTTGTGAATTGGGTCCATATATCCCAAGAGTAGCCCTCCTTTGCCCCCAAAGCTGGTCTCCTCGTTATAAATGCCTTACGTGATGCTCTCATTAAGCCAGCCATTGAGGCTTGCACAAATACCAGCCCACGAACCAATCAACGCTTTATCACCGTTAGCCCAAGTCACGTGTAATAATCAGACGCCGATGAAACCAAGCCAGCTAGGTAGCCCACATCTTGGACTTTTGCCAATCTAAGCACCATCTTCAACGTCGCCATGGATGGGCTTGCAGACCAGTTAAGCAGACTGGCCTGCACGAGTTGTAGAAGCCAGAAGAGGAAATGTACACGTGAACTTCCAGCGTGTCATCTTTGCCGAAAGAATGGTCGGCCATGTGTGTATCTCGGAAGCCAGGCCATAGCTATGGGAGGCGGACAACAAGACCACGTGGTAAGCTTCTTGACCCAGCCTTCTTGATACTGAATGGTTGTTCAAATTGACGTGACTGACTTGGACATCTTTGCTGGAGTCGACTCCCTCACAAAACGCATTCCCAGCTCTTTTCTTTCTGGATTCATACACCTTCAAGCAACGAGGGTTTACAATCTCAAATCCTGCAGCATCTACTCCCCCTGAAGAGTTTTTGGGGATGATAGACAAAAGCCCAGAACAACTCGCCCATGTCGTTGACTCGTTCTTTGCCATGATTCATCCTGTCTTTCCCATCGGTGAGATCGTTGACACATGCTATCACGAATGACCGTAAAATCTGACGTCCATCTCTTGGCAGTCTCCAAAAGGACCTTGTACCAACAAATTTCCTCCGAAGGGTATCGTTCTCCCGACATCATACTACTCCTACAATCCATGGAAATATTGCTACCTAATAGGAACGAACCTTTCATCGATCCTCAAGCGCAATATCGCAAAGCGAAACGATGCCTGCACCTCGTAGAAGACCAAGGCATCATTTCGATGCGTCTTCTCCAGGCGACTTTGCTGTTATCCTTATATGAAGCGGGCCATGGCATATTCCCGGCCGCATTTCTATCGATTGGTCATTGCGCTCGAATTGGCCATGCCATTGGGATCCATGATCGGCGTGGTGTTTCACAGATGTTTCCATCAACAAGTGATTCCTGGCCGTTCCCTCTTATTTGAAGTTGGTGACTAATTCTTCCTAGTGTCGTGGACTGCAACCGAGGAGATACGCCGCACATGGTGGGGTGTAATCATTCTAGATCGGTGAGTCAGCCGGTTATCAAGTGCGGACGAGACTGAGTCCCTAGATTCATCAACATTGGTCTTCCCGATAGGCCGTTCGCCTCTGTCGACGCATGCCCCGAAGATCTTCTACCCATGGATGAAGCTTTATGGGACCTTGGCGTTAGTTTCGCCTGAGCTATTGAGTACTAAGCCCTAACGACCAGCTAGGAGCAAACGGTCGTTCCATCGCTCGCTGTTTCTAGCAGCACCGACTTGCCTGCGCCACCATTCGCTAGAACATGCCAAGCAGCACATCTCCTTTCCAGAGTCCTATCCCACATTGGCACAAATCACAGCAAAAAAAGCCCAGAGCAATATTACTCTGAAGCTCTTCAGCTACATGGAATCCTCTCCTTTTTCAAGCTGGCATTGGACCAAGAAGTGAAAAGTGAGGAACCTAATGCGTTCCTTGTTTACTCGCCTGCTCAAGGACTCTGCTTCAGCGCTATTATCGCGTTATGTGACAACTACACTTGCGCGGATTTGGATGACTTGTCGGGTGTCGGTACTCCAGAGCAGTTGAAGATGCAAGAGACAGCCCTCAATACTTTGCATGAGATTGGGGTATCAGTCTGGCAATTTGCTTCACATCTGAGTAATCTCCTTGAGTCACAAAGAAGTGAAATTATCATCAGCCCTTTCGCGGCCCATTGTCTCTATGCTGCCTCCACTCAATACCAGTGGTACATAGAAGAGACTGGGAAGGTTGAGCTGAAGGCGGCCGTCGACTCGCTGAAGCATGCATTGGGATTGATAGGGAACTCTTGGAAAGTTGGAGGTAGGTCAAAGCCAATTATTATTCTATTCTTACCACTGACATCGATCTAGAAAAATATTGCAGAATTCTTGAGGGGGAGAGGGTGTAGAAGTGTCTTCATCATTGAAGTTCTAGGAACCCCTTGTTACCAAGTTCGTTCTTGGTCCAGTCCCACAGTTGCTTGGCCAGTTCGGTGTTCTGAGCAAGCGAGCTTGGCGTTCCAATCTTTGCATACGGGATGATGTAAGCCCCAGAGTCTTTGGATCCGAACTGCGGACTTGCGACTGCGAAGAGTGAAGACCAAGCACCTTTTTCCTGGTCATCTAGGATACCCAGACAGCGCATGACCGGGGTAATGGCACGGAGGACTGAGCCAGGCGCGGCACCAGTTGCTTGTTTGTTGAGATTTCTAATCAAGTCAGCACTATCCATGGAACTGTGTCATTGAAGGAAGGTTGCCTTACGTGTCGATATGACCAGGGTGAACTGCCGCCGTACAAATGGTGCCTTGACTAGCGCCGTCCCCTTTTTGTGTAGGACCATAGATAGCATGTAGTTGCTTGGCATGGAGAATGTTGGCAAGCTTGCTTTGACCATACCGGGTCATGGCAGATTCCTTCTCAAGCGAAGGATTTCCAAAATCAATGCCACCCTTGGGAGGAAACTTGACATGTCCATCTGAAGTGACATTGACAATTCGCACCATGTCTTTGGGAGACTTGGCGGCGGTCGACTGAAGGAGAGGCAGGAGATGGAACGTGAGGAGCCAGTGAGAGAGGTAGTTGGTCTTGATTCAGAGTTGAGTCGTTAGCATGAGCAAATTCTAACGTTGGAAAACTCGAACAAACCTGGAATTGAATCTCATACCCGTCCTCGGTTAGAGCAAAGGGCACACCCATAATACCAGCGTTGTTGATGACTCCATGAAGCGAAGACTCGTCATTGGACAATTTCCTTGCGGCCGAGACCACGCTCTTGAAACTGGACAGGTCAAGAGGGAGGAAGAGGATTTGTGCCGAAGGGAGTTGTGCTTTAATCTCTGTGATGGTTGTTGTAGCCTTGGCCTCGCTGCGAGCACCCATGTACACTTTGGCACCATGGGATGCGAGAGCAACAACGGTTGACTTGCCACTGATCAATGTTAGGGGGTATTCCAGGAGAAGATTTTACTATATCTACTCACATTCCAGCGTTTCCGCCAGTGACGAGGTAAACTCGGCCCGTCAGATCAGGCAATGAGTCGGGAGAGAAGGTAGTTGAAGGCATGTTGGAACAGACGTAGAGATCGAAGTTGAGTAAAAGGCTCAGTGTAGATTTCTGTGATTCTGAGTATGATGATGAAATCGAAAAGGCAATAGAACGAGACCTGAACCCTTATTTATGCCCCAACTTGGTCAGCCTTGATTCACTCCGAACACACTATCACCGCCTCTCTCCGCGTCCAAGGCGCGGCCTGAAGTGGGGCCGTCCGCTTCCCCACCGCCGTACTCCGCTAGTGTCCGCTAGCGCTGGCATTCAAGATGACACGGTCAAGAAAATGGAGTGAGAAGGCGCAACTTGTTTAGGTATTAAGATGTATGATAGGTAGGTAATACATAAGTGCAGCTTACCGCTGCTTCTATCAGCCGGGAATCTAATTGTCAGATGATTTCTATCCCCTTCTATCGTAATCCATAGAAACTCTAAGCCTTGGTGCGTCGCTCCCACTCGTACAGAGCCATCATGAAGGGTCCAACACCGCGGGTGTCATCGGGGACGATGGGGACCTCGGTGTAGTACTAGAAGTGACACGTTAGCCAGGTTAATTCAAAAGACTAGAGAAATTACATACCTCGAAAGAGGCATCGCTGTTCAAAGAGCCGACCTCAACAGTGCCCTCCCATGTAATGGTGCCGTTGGCATGCTCAGTGACAAAGTCGTTGACAAGATGGTTGTAAGCCTTGGCAGCAGGCTTAAAGAAAGTCTTCTGATCCAAGTATCCGCGTCGAAGACCAGCAAGCAATCCGTAGGTGAACATGGCAGAGGCAGAGCTCTCAAGGTAGTTACCCTCAACACCAGCGTACTGCTTGTTCATGACCAACCACCAACCGTGGCTCTCAGAATCCTGAGCCTTGACAAGAGCAGTAGCAAGCTGCTTGTAGTAGCCGCGGAGACGCTTGTAGCCGGGGTGAGACTTGGGGAAGACGTCGAGGACCTCGATGAGTGACCAGATGTACCAACCTACAGCTCGGCTCCAGACGATGGGGGAAGCTCCGGTCTCGGGGTCAGCCCAGACAGCTGTCTTGCTCTCATCAAAGCCATGGACGGGAAGACCGGTCTCCTTCTCGATGGTGACTTCCTGAATCTTGTCCCACTGCAGGACAATGTCGTTCCAGGCGGTGGTGTTCTTGGCGTCAAAGAGGGAAGTCCAAACAGCGTAGAAAGAATCAGCCATGAAAATGCCGTCCAGCCACATCTGGTCAGGATAGGTAGGCGATCTGTGCCAGAAACCTCCAGTAGGAGTCCGGGGATGCTGGTTGAGTCTATCGCGGATAAAGTCGGCTCCGGTGCGATACTTTTCCTCACCAGTCTTCTGATACCAGTAAAGAAGGTTCATCGCAATGCGGTAGTTGTCAAGCGAATACTTTGTCATGTCATAGTTGACAATAGACCCGTTTGGCGCGATGACGAGATCATCAATCTGGGAGCGGTACCACTCCAGGAGAGTCTCATTCTTGGTCAACTCGTAGGCCGCCTCGTAGCCCTCGTAGACCACACCTCGACCGTACCAGTATGCTCTCTGGGTTTCATGGTTGTTGCGGATCCAAGAATCAGCCATGCGGGCGAGCAGCGAGTCAGCTGCGACCACATTGGCGGTGGCTGCCAGAGTAGCACAGAGGGTCTGGAACTTCATGGTTTCGGATAAAGAACGACGGATCAGAGAGATGAAGATCTAGAAGAGAGGTGGCCTTCGAGATTGGTTGAATGGGCGCAGCTGCAGAGGTCTTTATCATCTAGGTCAAACAATTTTGCCCTGTGCACGACTCCACCAAGTGTCCCTGAGTTCAGACGAATTCTTCCGTGGCCAGACCACGAAGATCCTGCCTATCCAGCCCTCAAATTTGGCAGTTGACATTTCTGGCTTACACTTGCGTGATTTTCAGGGGAGACACAACCAACTGTTGTTTCAAGTAGATCAATTCCCGCCCTCTGTTACACTCGGATGCAGTCAAGGGCTATGCTCGTTTTCCCACCACTCACGAGATGCGCCTAGGGCTCCGCTAGACAGGGTAGCCTTAGAAATATGCATGAACCGTAGTCCAATTGTTTCCCGATGTGGGAGAAACAAGGGACGTGCCCCCCGTAGCCCCTTGTTATTAAAGGTTGAAACTACGAAACTCTGATCGGAGTATGCTTCCTTTCTAGCTCCGGAAAAGCCGGTAACGCGTATGTCTTGTGGATCATTTCATATCTTTAATTATTGGTGCGCGTGATCTTTCCTCATTAATTGCGGCACGGACTTAGAGGTATATGTGGCATCATTAAGAGAAATCAATGAAGAAGAGATGAAAGGTTCATAAATACGATCAATGACAATCTGTGAACAAAGTTTATCACATAAAGTAAGAAAATTCCCACCAACATCATGCATCTGCCTTCTCCTGATGCATCGCATGTACTTTCCCGTCGTCACTGAGAACAGAGTCCCTCCGTCTTGGCGCCATGATTGCGGCCGCAGTATCCCAGTACAGATACGTAGACTCGGACACATCCCCGTCATCCTCTTCATCAGACCCTACTTTGATGATGTGCCAATTCGCTCGCTCGAAGCGCTCACGACATTGAGGGCTCATGCCAGCAAACCGAATCTCAAGGCTGTCTCCAGCGTACGTCTTCAGGGCTGCAACCATGTTCTTCAAGTGAGTGACGGCAGTGGTGTCAATCAGGTTCACACGAGTAAAGTCAAGAATGACGACTCTGATCTCCGGGAGCGATGAAGTACCGTCGATGCCAGCTTGTTTGCGCAGACGCGCCACTCTCTTCTCGCCTACCACAGACCAGTTGCGTTCCGTCTCAAGACCGTGACTTCCATTGTAGACTGGTGCATGGAAAGTCTGGACATCATCCAAGATCTTGGATGTGTTGCGAAAGGCATTGGGGAAGAAGAGGGACTCATTGAATGTGAATACCCTCATATCCTCGGGAATATGGAGTGAAGTCGAGAGTGCACCGCCAAACCTCTGAGAGTTTCCAGCTCTTGACTCAACATCACTACCAGTTGAAGATAGCTTTGTAAACACCTGACGCAACAATACATAGACGATATTGAACCCGACAGCGCATCCGATGCCGACCTCACTTGAGACAAACAGTGTCACCCAGAATGCAAGCATTGACGAGATGAAATCCGCTAGCGACGTCTTCCAGTATCTGTAAAATGTCGATGGTGGAGAAATAAGTCCCCAGACAGCGGTAATGATGATGGCAGCCAATGTCGCTTTGGGGATCCAATAAAGAGTGCCCACAAGCTCATAGACACAGACAAGAACGACAGCCATGGTAACGACGCCAGAAAGTGGTGATTTGACGTTACATGACGAGTTGACCGCTGTGCGAGACATGGCACCGCCAACACCCATGGCATGGAAGAAGCTGTTGAAGAAGTTGGTGACTCCGAGATAGCAAAGCTCTTGGCTCTGATCCGACGCGTAATGATTCTTGACGGCAAAGGCTCGAGCAATAGCGAGATGTTCAACTGCGGAGCCGATAAAAACGGCAATGCTGCGGCCGGCAATCTCGGGAATGAGATCTTTTCTTGGCATTCTTGGCGCTTGCTGACCCTTGGATTGAACCTTGACGACATCGAATAGATAATCATCTCGGTTCTTGTTGACGGCATAACTCACTCCCGTGAAGAGAACAAGGGCGAGGAATGCTCTGGTGATGGACAAGAACCAGATGACCCGGTTCTTCTTGCCCCATCTCTTGCCAGATTTATCCAGTATCGTCAATAATAGTATTCCAGTAAATCCAATGAGACATGCCCATCCGTTGGCGTTGGGTAGTTCATTGAAGATATCATGGATTTGTGTTGCGGCACCATCACCAACGTTGTCTTCTCCGAGGAGAGAGTCCATCTGGTTGAGAATGATGGTGATGGCGATGGCAGTAATGAAGCCGCTGAGAACAGGGAGGGAGATGAACTCCAACAAGAATCCAAGCTTGAGGAATCCGAGTATCATGCCGTAAACACCCATCATGAAAGCTGTTGCGGATGCAATCTCTGATGGAGTCCATCGGTCTTGAAGAGCGTGAACATTCTCAGAGGTGAGCAAGCCGATAAGAGAGGTAGGTCCTGTTGATACATCTACAAAGAGTTAACTTGAGAATTTCCTGAGGGACATGAGCTAACTGACCTTTCGTAGACCCCATAAAGGCGTAAATCACCGCAGGCAACCAACTAGACATCAACCCATACTCAACAGGGATGTCTGCAATCTTGGCATACGACAAGCCTTGGGGAATCAGCATAAGACCCAGCGTAAGACCCGCTATCAGGTCGCTAACGAGCCATCGCGGGTTATATTTCGGCAACCAGCCGATGATGGGGACCTTGTCAGTCAGATACTGGACAGTTCCTGACGGCAGGGATCTGGCCCCAGAAGCGCCAAGCCGGGCGGCTCGGTTCCAAGTAACATCGGTTTTGAGATCTGTTTTCAAGGTATCAAGGAGCTTCATTGTGAGATGATTCAAGAGTTTGATGAAACTAGTGAGAAAGACTTTGATGTGAAGACTCGTGTGTTGCTCACAGAAGAGAATAGATCGATATAAGTAAAGTAAGTGCCCTTACACTGCTCCTGTTACACTGTCTAATCCAAAACACCACCACACACTCTTGCATTATCTCCTTTCCAAACATAGATCCTACACAACGTCATCTGACGGCAATGATAGCCTCAAACTCGCACACTATTGGGAAACCCCAAGCTACAACTTCCTGTCGCGACCATTGGCCGCACACCACCATGACCGAGCCACTGTATCGTTCATTGGATAGTGGCATGCTGCATCGATGTGATTCCTGCAATCGGCCATATTTTTCTACCGAGTGAAACCCTTCACCTTGATATGCGCGGTAGCAATGCCGAAGTCCGAGAGAAGAGCTCGATATGCCCGTCAAGTCACCTCGAGATCTGATCTATAGGCTGTGATTGTATCTACCGTATGTGTGTGCAAAAGGTCCCGGTGATCACGACCACTTGAGCAACCACGTCGCTGATCACGCTCAGACTCTAGTCTAACTTAGACGAGGGAGGGGAATTCAATTAACCGGCATGAGAAGGGTTGTAATGAAGAACGCCACTATACGCTCCTACGAACGGGAAGATGCTTCCGCCGATTCACCTTCCTAGAAGGGATTCGCAAGCGGCCGTGTTGCCAAGTTTGCATTGGGTTGCGTTGCATGCAGAGGGCTTAGATCGTGGTGCGGTAGTAATGTTTCAGCTTACGGATGCCAAACTTGGAATAGCATGCATCTAGAACTCGAGTCGATTAACATCACTTCTCCGCCGCGTGTGGCGGGTGCGGGGGAGATGTTACAGGGATATTAGACTAAATACGAGCAATCCTGTATAGTATTCGGCATATTGTTCATATGATCAAAGCATGTTCTTGCGTCTAATACACTCGGATTACCTAGAAGAGTCCTCCGCTCGCGATAGACCCTCATCACAGCCCCTGTTCAGCAGGCCATGCTGCCCAACCACACATGATGACGAATTTGAGGACCACTGCAAGCCACAACGCTCCTGCAGTACCAAACTCGCTCTTTTGGACCAAACCACCGATAACAGCACCAATGAGAAGAAGAGAAGGTGCTGCAACCCGACGATTCCTCTCTGGGTTAAGAAACAAGCCCTCAAACAGCGCAGCATCAGAGAACAAGTCACAGTAGATGCTTGTAAGTACAACACTAGTAAGAGCGTTGAACTTCAATGCCCTACTCGCAACAGCCTGCCCGCAACTCTGGAAGGCAACCAGGGCGATGGGGGTGATGACGTACCAGGGGACATCGTCAGGGCCAGCACCCTTGGGTCCCCAGGTAACGATGGATGCAGCCCCTGCTACAAACAGTGTCTGGATGGCGAATGAAAGACACAAGACCCATTTTCGAGTTGGTGAGGGTGAGAATTTGCGATGGAGGCGGCTGAAGAAGAATGAACCGATGCAGAAGGCCAGGATGGAGGAGCCTGACTTTTTCCATCGGTTTGTTCCAGCTGTTGGGCCTAGACCGAGATAGACCGTGTTGCCTGGATTCTGTAAGTGTCTATTCAAATATTGACAGTTAAATGACCAGTCTCACCTGTTTGCATAGAAACGAATGCTCCCCAAGTCGAAATAGAGGCGCTATCAAGAATGCCAGTAATGATGTAGCATCCAAGAAGCATGACATCGGCCCAATCTCGACGAGCATCCACAACGAGCTTTTTCCGCAACCAAGACTCAGACTCAGGCTTTCGTCCAAGTAAAGCCTGCGTCTCGTCGCTTCCATTCAAGAGGCCATTTTCGGACCTGGGCTCTCCAGTGCTGACAACAGTTCCATATGACGCGGAATTAGGTGGCTGAGCCATGATCGCTGAATAATTGAAAGATATCAATTTCGTAATGAGGGTGATAAATGTATCCGTATCTTGTGTGAGAGTTGAAAAGTGATCAATTCGATGCCGTTGATGCCGGACGGAAGAGTCCAGACGCGTCAGATTAAGTACATGGAGACTTCTTGATCCAAACGAATAACATACCGAATACGTCTTAGCGTATTAATGCCCCAGAATTGGGGGATCTTACGCAAGATCGGGGCTCGGAAATAATTCCCCCTCCCAAACTAACAATACCAAGACGTGCCAACAGAGAGGGGCCGCGCAGGCGCATTGTCCTTGCTTTGTTAGTGCCAAGAGCTAAAGCACGTCTTTATTAGGCTTAATTGAGCTTCACTTGGGCACCATCTACCGGAGGAAACCTAATTCACAGTGGTGGTTTGTGTGTCTAGTTCACTTGCTGTTCTACCCTCTATTACGACCCTGGATCTCAAAAGAATGTCCTTGTGATAGATGATCCCGGCGATAGATCTAACACCGAAGAGTATGCCGTATCCGATGATGACTCGATCTCCTGCATATCCCCCCTGACTTTTTGCAGCCCTTTCATCAAGTCCCCCTTCCGAATATCCGTAAAGCCAAGAACTCCAACGCATCCAGCTTGCAACCCCACGCAACCTTCATCTCTTTCGCGTCAGCATTACGCCATGTGCCGACCATCCGATTTCCCCGCACTTTGGCCTCGGCAGTCCATCAAACATCCTTTCTTTTTTGTTGTCACCCAAGACGGGCATCGTTGCCCTGTTGATGATGGATGGTTTCTCGGAAATCCCCCGGGTATCGCTTTCTCGGCGTTTGTCAAAACATGCTCCCGATGGAAGTTGGCGAAGCAGGGGAAAATTCTTGTTGATAAGGAGTGAAAAAGGTGCTTGAATTATCCGGTGGTGTTCACTACGACATTACTCACACCTCCTTGACACACATACCATCCTCTCATTGTGACTACTCTACTCTACACGTCTTTTGTTTCCAATTTTGTGACAATGCGCTACTCTCCACTTTTGAGCACCTCACTCCTATTGAGCTTCTGCGCTGCAGTCCCAGTGCAGGACAGTCCTCGTGAGAGGCTACTCAGAGGTCTCAAACTCCCATCTAGCTATAATGGCGTAGCTGGTGGAAAGAGGCTGCCCTTTACTCCAGGACACAAAGATCCGGATGACAATGCGGTTGACTCTGTTGGAGAGAAACTTGATCCTCTTCCCTGGCGAAACGGCGATGGTGCTTCTGTTCTGGGACCTTGGAACAAGGAGCGATCTCGCCAAAACCCAGACCTTGTCAGGCCTCCTAGCACTGATCATGGAAATCTTGACAATATGCGTTGGAGTTTTGCTGACTCACACATTCGCATTGAGGTATGAATCGCAGGATTATAGCTTCCAGATGCAGGACTGACTTGCAGTAGGAAGGTGGCTGGACCCGCCAAACCACTGTCCGAGAGCTTGGAACAAGTGTTGAGCTCGCTGGCGTGAACATGAGACTTGAGCATGGTGTTATTCGTGAGCTTCACTGGCACAAGGAAGCCGAATGGGCTTATGTGCTTGATGGCGAAGTCCGCGTCACCGCTCTTGACTATGAAGGCGGCAACTTTATCGACGACCTGAAGAAGGGAGATCTCTGGGTACGTGAACTAACATGGCCTGACAAGAGTGTTTATCGAGATTCTAACAACCACAATAGTATTTCCCCAGTGGTATCCCTCACTCTCTCCAGGGTCTCAGCCCCAATGGTACTGAGTTTCTTCTGATCTTTGACGACGGGAGCTTCTCCGAAGAATCAACCTTTGTCCTCACTGACTGGCTTGGTACGTGTAATAGCCCATCGCATTAAAGCAACTGATCTAACAATTACAGCACACACACCCAAATCCGTCATCGCCAAGAACTTCAACCTAGCCCCGGAAGTGTTCGACCACATTCCCGAGAAGGAAAAGTACATCTTCCAAGGACGAAAGCCGGGCTCAATCAGCGACGAAGAACCAAGAGGCAAGCAGGTCAAAAAGTCCAAGTACAACTTTACACACCGAATGCTTGATCAAAAGCCCTTGATCACAAGCGGTGGCCAAGTTCGCATCACTGATTCAAAGAACTTTCCCATCTCCAAGACTGTCGCTGCAGCTCACGCCATCATTGAACCTGGTGCTATTCGGGAGATGCACTGGCATCCATCTGCTGACGAGTGGTCTTTCTTCCTTAGGGGCCGTGCTAGAGTGACCATCTTTGCATCAGAGGGTACTGCTAGAACCTTTGACTACGTGCCCGGAGATGTCGGCATCGTGCCCCGAAACATGGGCCATTTCGTTGAGAACATTGGTGACGAGCCTCTTGAGATGTTGGAGATTTTCCGTGCCGATGAGTTCAGGGATATCTCCTTGTTCAAGTGGCTTGGTGAGACTCCTCAGAAGCAAGTTGCCGATACTTTGTTCGCAGAGGATCCAGAGAACGCGAAGAAGTTTTTGGAGAGGATTAAGAATGCGGATAACAATGTTATCACCAAGCCTGATTTTGTTCGTGAGAAGGGTATTTTTGGACAAGATCTATGATGGTGGCGAGTAGGAGGACAGTGTATCTAAACAATATCTCATCGTCGACTGTGATCGAGAAGACGGAGAAAACAACGGCAGCAATACATAGGTAGTGAAAGTAACAAATGAAGAACCAGGGCGTAGGGTCGATATTCAGGTTTCATGAGGTATTACACAAGCATCACTGGTACTCTGTACAAATGTCATGAAAAGATGCCTCTTATCTAATTTGAACTCTCATCCATCAGTGATCTACAAGGCATCCATCTACTAACTACTTTAGACCGCCATCAGGTGTTAATCCAGGGTGCTTCATCGCCGTCCAGCCATTCCAGAGTACTTGCGTCCAGTGATCCCTCCCAATTTCCAAGTGGCACCTCTTTGAAGGCTTGCTCCACTGACACTTCAGCTGTCGCTCCCCGGCAGATATAACAAAGACATAGAGGCTGGAACAACAACGCATCTGCATTCTCCGGGCTGTTCAGATCTGCTGGGGATGACGTGGCCATCTCTGTCGAGCTACCCCGGGGGCCAATCTGCCCTGTCTCAGAAGGACTAGTGGCACCCAAGCTGCTCGGATAAGAGAGGCCAGAGGAATGCGGTGAAGAGAGCTTGCCCACGGACTTTTTTGCTTCGTTGGTAATGTACTCTTGTATCAAAACACAGTTGCAGCTTGAATGTTGCAAAAGTTGTTCCTTGATGTAGTAAATCTCCTCTTTTAGGTAATTGCAGTGGGAGACGAGCTGGCGATTGACGTCCTCCAAACTCTTCTCGTGGGACCATAGATCTGCTTCCTCTTGGCACTTGCGACGACGGCATCGAATTGCAGCTTCCTTATTTTGTTGACGAATTCGTGACTCTGCAGTTGTTGATTGTTGTTTTCGAGTCTTTTGTCTGCCTTTTTCTTGCTGTTGGGCTTGACTCTTCTCCCCTGTCTTGGGCTGTAATCCTCGTCTCATCTTTCGACCTACTTCTGGGGTATTCTTCAAATAGACAGCTTTCCGTTCGGGAATAGCTGACTGTTGGTCATTAGCCTCATTGAGAAACTGTTGACTCATGCCGTGACGGTGTTGGGTCTCTGTTGGGCTTTTTTGAAACGCTATCGAGGGAGAATCAGATCCCACCATTGCCGATGCTGAAAGGTTGTCGACGGGATGTGGGTGAGACTGGGTATCGATCGACTTGGATGGCGGACTTCCAGTCCAAAGAAGGCCGAATGGCAGAGCTTGAAGGCCATCGTCCGTGAAGTATACGAGTGTGTCCATGGAAAAGCACGCTATGTTGTTGGTGAGCATCCTGCTCTGGTCCTGTGAGCGAAGGAAAACTAACCTTAAGATATATCGGTAAACACCAATCTTAGCGAAGAAACATCGAAAATCTCAGGGCTAGTCGCAGGTGCTCCAATGCTAAGGGTCTATCAAGCGATATGGTGAAATAGGAGCTTGCGGGGGGGGACTCCTGATGAGGGGGGTGCAGAGAAGGGTGCTACGTAGGTGATCTCAAGGACAAGGGTGTTGACAAGTGCCGTACTTGTATTATCACGGAGCGCAAAGAAGTAGATTTCCGACAATTTTAATAGATTTCATCTTGATATGATGGTGTTGCCAGGTTCCGAGGCTCTTTGGCGATGTCATGCAATCTGTCCTGCAGCTCGATCAGTTCATGGCTAACGCCTTTGCAAGGTGGCGCGAATCAGCCAGCCCACGTTGTCTTGGTTAGGGATCCCGAAAATACAGTAGCTCCATGCTTGAATGGCTTAGACTCCTACCTGTGCCGCTCCGGGGAGCAAGCCGGCGGGGACTGGGCTGGTCTGGCCAGATTCTACTGGCTATGTCTTCCGGTATATCACACGATCGGACTTCATCCAAGACTCAGGGCCGTTTCCAAAGAAGCTGATTGAATGACTGTGGGACTGTCAAGTGCCGGGGACGACAGGGTTGCTTAATTGACACTGTTGATTATGTCTCGACAGCGTTGTAACTCTCGGTTTGCGAAACCACTTCAAGATATCAGATCATGCTGCCTCTACCACCGTTGTAGTTGAAGCCGTCGTTACCCAATGGGTGTTGCTACATTAATGATCTGATTGAAGACATGCAAGTGGCAATAAACACCAGACACCACACCCTATAGATACTATTTACAGAGAAACCGGGGAATCGGCTTTTCTCATTCCTCGAGTCTCTCTTGGTCGATATGACACTGGGGTCACCCAACTTCCATCAACAAAACATGTCACTGTTTGCACTTGCTTTTGGAGATACAAAAAAGCAGGGACCTGCACCCGACATTTTTCGGGATTCTCCTAGAGGCTTGTCAGCACTCCATCCTCATCACCCTTGCCTAGCGCCCGATCCAGGTGCTAGCGGCCCGGCTGAGTGCCGTGAACTTATCATGAGAGTGGGCGCTGCGGTTCCCAGAATTCGGAAAGGAGGGGTTATGTGTGGTTCAAAGCTTCATCGAGAGGACATGTTATTGGTCAAGGTGGTAAAATAGGCTGAGATGGCACGAATGAAGGTAATCTTGCGCCGCGATTAAACGAAGGCGTTAGGAAACATGCTTGATTGCTGGCACGAGCTTGAGGCTTGTCTCCCGTAGAAGCACGACTCGTTCTCTCACGTCAAAGGCTCAATGTCGCGGACGCTGTATCAACCGCAACCTTGACACTCAACCCCTTGTCCATCTCCCTTAGCTTAATGAGGTTGATAGGATGTGGTTTGTTGGACCTGACCACCATCCCATGTGGACGAAAGGATGGCTTTGTCTTACTCTCCTGATTGGTCGGGCTGAGTCCCACTACATCGAGAGCTTCCCCCTTGGCGAGGTCTAGAACTCGATCTACGGCAGACAGAGGACCAACAATGATAACCACCCAATCATGACCTCGTTTTATCTCCGACCACTACGTAACCATGGGCGGATCGAAGCAGGCGCACCCAACTTCACGACCACTCAGGTACTGGTCAATTCTAATCAAGACATGAGGAAAATACCCGTTGTCACTTTTCACTTCACGAATCGAACCATGTGGCGGTTGGTGGCGCAGGGGATGTGACATGGAGCTCCTCATCTGAATCCCACGCTCCACACACCAACTCTTCGGCATTGAAAGCTATCATATCGGGTGATTTGTACAGATCACTTACTAGAAACCGTATGACGTAGGCCCAGACGAACCTTTGTTCAACGCGCTTGCCGCCGGCTCCCTGGATATGTTGCACTCTGCAATGTTGACCCGTATGGCCGTTTCAGGAAGACACAAGCAAGACCGAAGCAAGTGAAGAGACAAGGACAAATTAGTTTCATACCGACTCATTTTCCAGGTGTTTAATAATCACCCTGCATCCATACTTTGCCATTGACAGGTTTTGGAAATCATTCATCTGCGAGAGTGGTCTCAGTCTCGCTGATGGTCTTATCACGCGCCCGTGACTTCGTCCAGTGGCCAGAAAGGCCCCGAGATTCATCCAACATCTGGACTCTGGCACCTCTTTTATGAAAGTCACAATGAAATATTGCTAGTACATCCTCTTACACAAACCTAGCTCATCTTGACACGACGACTTGCACATCTGGGTTACACAGGGGCCAGAGAAGTAAAACGAAAATGAGAACCAGCATATCCATAACCCTACGTTTCTTCTGCGGGCACTGCCATGCGAGAGGTTGGATGTCGGGGACCTGAGGCTTCGCCCCTTCGGGCACCATATTCGGGGAGTCTGAGGGACCCGTCATCTGATTGGACAAGAGAAGTGGTGGAGGCTGATTGAAGTAAGGGTGCTCTGAGGCTGGCTGGTACTGTCCACCGATAGCGCAACAGACCACGTGGCGTACACATTGGCCGTCACCGGACATCGGCGTTTGCCTTAGCTCGTCATTTCGTAAGTAAGCAATTGGATTTCTTCATGACCCGGCGCAGACTGAGGTGCTTGTACTATACCAGGCGGCCGGTATAGGCAACATGGACGTACATGAACCATGGCGTGATCGAGACCGATCCCACTGCAGTAGTGGATTGCTAGCGCATTTCTCAATCCTTTGCTCGTTAATTGCTTCTTCAGGGTGTCATTGTCGGCCAAGGTATTCCTGACCTACAGAAAATTCCCCGGGCCCTCAGATGTGAGGCCATCTCATCGTCAAATGGGACGATGCATCGGATTCAAGGGGGCAGATGTGTCGAGTCTACGAGAGCCGGTTGGTCTAGAATCAGCCGCATTTACTGAGAATTTGAGGTCTCGCCAGCTGCATTGAAGCCATAGATCAATATTGCGTTTGGCAGATGGTTATTGCCCAAGGTTTTTAAGGGTAGGCTATGGGAAATATAATCCAGGTCACCCAGCGGACTGTCTAACAGGCCTAAAAGCTTTACTACGTCATCCCTTCTGTGGACATTCAGCATGGGCTCTCCGATCCTACCAACTTACTTAGATGCCGAGATGGTGTCCCCCGATGCCCAGAACGACCTGGGGATGCTCTTCTGTGGGCAGAACCAACTTCAAGTCAGTCACTTCATTTTTTTTTTCATTATTTAGTTCTGTTACGAGAGAGTACCTTGTTCATGGCGACGCTCCTTATGCATGTACATTCAAGAGACTAACCTCATTCTTAGCTGCCTTTCGACATGCAGACGTGCGAACAAGGTACCCAACTTCCAACCCCTTTCCGCAAACCATCAGCCAGTCACTAACCAAACTTGGTTGCTTAGCCCCTGTGTACTTCAGTGGCTGGGAAACGGATCATTCAGGGGGGTCCGAGTTCTTCACCGAGGATACCATCCTAGCAGCTGGACTCTCCTATGCATTCCAGGACGACGCCCTCATCCATTCTCTTGGAGCTGGTGAAAATCCCAGCAATACCATGCGCTCAGTCCGCTCTAAGCAGCCCTCTGCAAACGCCATTGCTCTTTCTCCGGTTTCTAGCCCGTTAGGAGAAAGCAGTGCCAGTCGTCCCGACATCAAACTTCGATCAGCGTCATGTAAGCCGAAGAGAACTCGCCGTGCACCAACCAGCCCAAAACAGGAAGTTCGCGCCCGAGAATGCCACAATCTGGTCGAAAAGCAGTATCGCACACGATTGAAGGCTCAATTTGAGGCCTTACTTGCTGTACTGCCAATAGCACACACACTCGACCACGGTGACGGGGTGACTGGAGGAAACCCTGGTCAATATCTCAGCAGAGGCCAAGTCCTGGATGCTGCGAGAGAGCGAATATTGAAGCTGGAAAGGGATCTTGAAGAAGTGGCTTCAATGCGGGATGGGTTGGTGAGGGACTTGACAGGGCTGCACCAAATCATCCGAGAGGCAGGACTTGAGGGGAGCTGTTGAACAAATGAGTTGGACTAGGGAAGTCAGAGGGATACAGGACTCTCTATGCGTTTATTTAACACACGTCCCGAGGCCATGATCATCTCGTTCGCTCGTCACCGTTCTTATAACAGTAGCCACTGTCGCAGCATTGGGATATCGTGCTATAGTGTATTGGAAATGTGTTCCTACTATAGTTGAAGTCCGGGATAACTGAGCCAGAAGATCGTGACTATCCCACCTTGAGTATCTAGTACTAAATATTACAAGACTGGGGAGTCTCGACTACTCACACGGCTCGGTAGATCTTCGCAACCGTGTCCGGCCACCCCCGGGCGGGGACGGTGCCGGGCTAGTGGAGACGACCTGTGGACAGTAAAGAGTGGGGCCGGACAGCCATCAGTCACAGCACTCCCATCAAGATGTGGCTTGTTGGAGAGGAGTGTGGTTCAGGGAATTTGAGCAAGACCGGGGACCAGGCTACTTAAAGCCCGTGACCCAAGGATAAACAAAGACGGACCTCAAGGCGGTTTAGATAGAAAGTGTTGGAATATCAGGACTGTTCTTATTGATCACCCTTCCCCCTCCGAAGCTATCGCTACCTTCCCATCTGGGCTATAACGTAGCATTCTTAGTTACCCAGCCAATGAAGTAGTAAGACTAAAAGAAGCATTAAGATCCAGACTCAAAGAGGAATTAAGGCCTCGCAAAGAATCGGGGTCCGGCAGTGAAGCGGAGTCCGGAAAGGGCCCGCAGTCCCGGAAAGCGACGTCTACCATGAAACTGTAACAGTTTAGCGGCTGCAGTGAATTGGGTGAGTTGTGATGGTGTTGCATGTTGAGCCCTCCTTTAAACTTGCACATGACCACGAATTTAGGCCTAGGTAGGTCACAGCCAGTCAAGACCGCGGTAGACTTCAGACCACACCTTTGCTTCACTCTAGCACAGTTCCTCTTAGGGTTTATATACCGTAAAGGACGCTGCTGAGATATTAATCGAAAAAAGCTCTTTTTTTTACCCAACCCGTACATATCAGAATACCAATTTTTCATCTGCGACCAAAATGGCGACAATATCCAATCCTTCCCTTCAGGTCTCCGTGGACCACGGCCTATGCGTCACTGATGCGCCAATCAGGACCTTGAGATCCGGTGAGGCACTCATTCACGTCCAAGCAGCCGGCATCTGCGGATTGGACGTCCATCTTTGGAAACATGGAAGCATAGGTCCGGCAGTCTTACAGGCGAACCACATTCTAGGCCATGAAAGCGCTGGAACTGTGCTCAAAGTCGACCCGCAAGTCTCCCACATCAAAGTTGGCGATCGTGTCGCGATCGAGCCCTTGGTCACTTGCGGCACTTGTACCTCATGCTCCGTTGGGCGCAGCAATCTTTGCGACAGATCTATCCTTCGCGGCGTGTACGGCCCCGGAGACGAAGCGAATGGTAGCCTGCAGCGCTATTTCGTTCATCCAGCGAAGCTACTCCATGCCATTCCTCCGAGCATGTCGTTCAGCCAAGGTGCTTTGCTTGAACCCCTGTCTGTGAGTCTGCAGGCAACTCGCAACGCCAATCTACAACTCGGATCACCGGTCCTTGTATGTGGTGCTGGCCCAATTGGACTTCTCGCGCTGGCGTGTGCACGAGCTTCTGGCGCATGGCCACTCGTCGTCACTGACGTGGAACCAAAACGGTTGAAGTTTGCAAGGGAATTCATGCCTGGCCTGAGGACCCATCTTGTCAAGCCAGGCAGTGCACCGGAGGAGGAGGCAGCAAGGTTGAGAGGCATATTTGTGCAGGCCGCTTCGAGGTCGGGCGACACTGAAGACCTTGACGTGCAAGAGAGCACATCTCCAACGTCGGTTTTGGAGTGTACTGGCTTTTCCTCCAGCATCATCACCGCTTGTCATGCTGTGCGCAAAGGTGGCACCGTCATGATCGTTGGCGCTGGACAGCCAGTTCTGGACGGAATACCATCAACGGACACGGGTTCGATGTAATTTTCCGATCGGCCGAGTACTCCATGGACTCCATGGAATAGTGCATGTCAAAGTTAATATCGTGTCTAGGTGAAACCTTCTGACAAAGCGCTTCTCAGTTTATATTGGCGGGACTAAAATTCCGACACAAAGTCCGCGGAGTTCGCATAGTTAGTATCACCGCCTCCATGTTTCCTACCGATCTTGGTCAAGAGTGCCAAGCAGAAACTAGAGAATCGGAGGAACTCGAAAGACACAGTAGGTAATTATATAAATTTTCTATAACTTCATGATAATGTATGGCTTTTTCTTATCATACTCCCATACGCACATATCGCTTTCATCTCACATCTTTCAATGCTATCATCTATAATTCTTGTTTTCAGCGGCCTGTTGGTCGCTGTTTCGAATGCATTACCCCGAAACAGCCAGGCTGAGTATCCTACTCTTATTCAACGCCGGGATGTCCAGGAGCAATATGACTATATTATTGTAGGTGCTGGTTCCGCTGGGCTTACAGTTGGCGACAGGCTCTCTGAGGATGGGAAACGTGAGTTATCCAGCACAGGCTCCTCATCAGGCTTGCCTTCGAAATAGTATGGGACTAAACAACATAGGCACTGTTTTGGTTATCGAGTACGGCGAGTTGTGTAAGTCTAGCTGCTGCATCTACCCATGGTTTAAACATAACGCTGACCTTATAGCCGACGCAATCGATGGATTCAACATGTCTCGAATGAGAGGATGGAAATCTCTTTCCTCTCCTGGATACGACGATCGCGCTTTCGACATCTTCACTGGGGCCACGGTTGGAGGTAGCGGATCCATCAACGGTCAAAACCTTGTCCGAGGAACAGTCGAGGAATACGACGCCTTCAAGACCTTGGGTGGCAATCTTCCTTCGTCCGTTTGGGACTGGAATGGCTTGCTTTCGGGCTTCAGAAAGGTATGCACCGAATCTCCGCTACTGCAATCTCTAACAGCTGTTGAATAGGCTTTTACTCTGGGACTTCCGGACAAGGAACAAGCTGCTGAGTATGATATATCATATGATGAAAAGTACTGGGGTACGACCTCGCAGTTATTTGGATCCTTTGGCAAGGGTCGGCTGAATCCCATCGTTAGTAAGTGAACTTGTGCTTTCTTTGAACCTCCAAAGGGGGGTTGTTCATCACGATATATACTTACGGCTCCCAGGAGTCCTCTACGACCTGATGAAAAGCGTCCCTAAGGTCAAGGTTGCCACGGACAGCGGCGCTGGAACTCCAGGCTTGGTGTGGTTTCCGCAGAACCAGGACCCAGTCAAATTCTCACGATCTTTTTCTAAATCTGCTCACTGGGACGGTGTGAAGCGAGCGAATTACCATCTCTTGACAGGTCACGAGGTCAAGAAGGTGTTGTTCAAAGGAAACACTGCTGTTGGCGTCGAGTACGTTTCTACCCAAGGGAAGTCTGATAAACTCTCAGTATCTGCAAAGAGGGAGGTCATACTTGCAGCTAGTGCGTATCAGAGCCCTCAGATTCTCATGTTGAGCGGAATCGGCCCTCGCTCAGTTCTCGATGAAGCGGGTATTACTGTCAAGGTTGAATTGCCGGGAGTTGGCTCTAACTTCCAAGACCACCCAACTTTTCCCTTTGACGGATTCTCTTGTCAGTAATCTGTCGTCTGCCCCATCCTTAATGGCTTTATTGACTGATTTCCTCGAAGGGACCACCCAGCCACCTGCCTCAGATGAAGCCACTCCCGACACCCCCGAAGGCCGTTCAAACCCACCTCAGCTCGAGGTGGTCCTCCCATTGCCAGTCCTGTCAGACAAAGCCGAATCAATTGCCAAATCCCATGAGGCCCAGAGCGCTGGCGAATTCCTTCCGTCGAGTTACACTCCCGAGCAAATCGAGGGCTATGCACGCCAAAAAGCCATTGAAACGAAGATGCTCCGTTCTCTTGGTACTGGTCAAGCCATGATCATCATGGGTGGCGGGTCTAATCCCGTACAAGTGAACTTTCAACTTCACCCATCCAGCCGTGGCCAGATCTCGCTCAACCCCAAGGACCCGGAGGGCCTGCCAATTGTCGACTACCGCACAGGAAGCAACCCAACAGACATCGCAGTGTTGGTCGAGGTGACAAAGTTCGTACGCAAATACCTGGCGTCCTCCAAGTTGGCGAAGTATGGACCTACACAGAAGGGGCTAGGACCTGTTGGAGACGAGGTATCTGACGAGGAAATTGAGGCCTGGGTGAGGTCAAACTTGAGTGCAAGGGGCTATCACCCTGTCGGGACATGCTCAAAGATGCCTCGGAAGTGGGGAGGTGTCGTTGATGAGGGGTTGTTGGTGTACGGAGTTAAGAAGCTCAGCGTTGTTGACGCCAGCGTGCATCCCATCTCAATCGGTGGAAACGTCGGCGGCACAGTCTTTGCTGTCGCTGAAAAGGTTAGTCACGAAAGTATCGCGTCACGAATGTAAGCTAATTGGTAATACAGGCCGCCGAGTTGATCCAGGCACGCAATAAATAGACAAGGGGGGGGCAGGTAGAAAGGTTGACCAGACACTAGAAGGTCAGAAACCCTTAGAGGCCCTTGCCAAGGGATGGTATGCACGCAGAAGTAGTAGTACTGTCTTAATTCAAATTGCATAAAGTGACCGATAGTTTGAGACAGTACTTCCAAAAGCGCGTTTTGTTGTGTTTCGCGACGCGCTTATCCTTGCCGCGCCGTGAAACGAGCCTTGAAGGAAATTGAGTGGCTGAACAACCTCTCACAAAACACTCCGCTTATTTGTAAAGGTTACCTAGTACTCCGTACTTAGAGATAATTATAATGAGCAGTCTCCCCTACCTAGAAGAGAACGTCATCGAGAAGTCCCCATTTTAAGGCCACTCTGGCGTTGCTGTCTCACCCTCCTGGCTTAACCATAGAAAAGACATATTGAATTTATATAATAATTGGATTAAAGCGTAATAAAGGAGCCATCGTTTGTCGCTGAATCAATGGACCAAATTATATGCTCATGGATTCCAGTTTGAAAACGTATAGGTATTACATGTTGTCTTAGCTGGAGTTTGTGTTAAAAAGAGTGTTAGAACTAGTTAAGAGCAATTTAGGTCCCAGAGCTTACCCTGTTATGTCTTTTATAATCCAATAACGCCATTGTATTAAAAAAACACTCTTCTAATGTTTAATTCCAATGTAGACAACTCATAATCCCTCATTTTGTGTCGTTCGTGGAGTGAGATGTTGGAGCTCAAGGGTAGGTAAAAGCGGGAGATCCCAGTTAAAGTGGAGACACCGAACTTCAGCCACAGAATGGATTCAGCCGATAAGAAGTACCCTTATCAGAGTGACATAACCACACAAACTCATGTACTTCTTAATGACACCAACGGCCACTACGCCCCAGTTGCTGATCCGAAATCGGAATTGTGAGCTCAGGTCCGCCTCGCTGGCTGTTATTGGCTCAACTTGACTCCATTTCTCCACACAAGCTAAAGCGATTGACCCTCGGAAGTCGCGATTTTATCTTCGGCCTGTCACCATCTTCAGCCCCATCGCCCGATCAATCCCAGCAACATTCTCACCATGTTTGCAGCATCAAGACTCAGACTGGTCGCTCGACCATTGTCACGTGTCGCTATGCGACCTCTTCACGTGACGGCTCGACGCTTCGCCTCCGCGGACCCCCCAAACCTGCCCGAGATGATGATGAACGATCCCAAGATTAGGGAGACGTTTGAGAAGCTTAGCCGACACCCCCCTGCCATTATTGCCATGCAAAAGGTTGGTGAGATTATTAAGGATAAGGGTAATGGTGTTCTATCTTTAGCTTCTGATGAGCTACTTGTTAATTTCTGGCTTAGGATTTGAGCCTGGCAAGCCCCCAAGCAAGATGGAGGTGATGAAGCTATTGATGGATAAAGAGTTCCGAGATGCGGCACAAACAGTCAGTTGCCTTGATACTCGAGAAGTCTATGACCGTACCTAGACTAACGGGTGTGCAGTTGACTACCGAGATGCAGAACGCTGGCATCGAAATTAACCCTGATGTAGGCTTACCCTTCCGCCTCACTTCACGACTATCGTACTAACTCGAATAGGCCTTGATGGCGATGATGGGAGGCGATAAGAGCAAGTAGGGGTCAGCTTCGACATACGTCTTCGGTTAACGAGTGAGGCTCGCCTTGCGAAGCCTGTGAAGTGTTTTAAATGAGGTGGACCACAAGATATAAGCAGCGAAGGCCGCCGTATTGTATGTACCTAAAAAACTGAGATGTTATGAGATAGGAAATTACTGCTGGATTAGTGTCTATTTCTACTCCGTTGACAACCTCGAACTGTCATCACGTGATAAGTCACGTTGAAACTTGTTTCTTCGATGAGAAGCAACGCAACTCGTTGGGAAGCCCTATTTCGCTGGAGAGGGACTTGCAAGAATTCAATTTGTGTATCTCGATAACGAGACATGACTATGTTCATTGTCATATCTTGAGTCCATCGGCCGCTTTTATGATATAGCAGCGTTCCGCACACGGAAATCCGGAGCCGGTTTCCGAACACCGAATCTCGGCCGACTCTGCGGGGTTTCGGTTCCCCGCACATCGCGACTCGGAATCCGTTTGAGCACTCTTCATCACTATAAAAGGACTGGAAGTCAGGGCCACTGGGCAGCCTCGTCGTCTACTTATAAATATCCGCCAATATGGATAGTTTCCCCCTTGCAGGCTTTGACGGTTACAAGTCAAAAACGTTTAGTTACAAGACCACGCCAGATGGCAGCATCTCTGTTGATGTCGTCTACCCGGAGGAGACGGATGGTTCTCCTAGTACTGTTCTAATCCATTACCACGGCGGGTTCCTAGTGAGTTAACCGGTTCCTAATACATGGCATGCTGCTAACTTGTCAAAACAGATTATCGGTGACAGATACAGTTTCATGCCATACTGGCTGGTTCACGCCTGTGTCTCTCGCAAATGGATCTTCGTCACACCCGAATACCGTCTAATTCCAGAGACGACGGCGCATAGCGCTGTTGAGGATGCAGCAGATGCTTACGAATGGGTTCGATCCTCACTTCCAGGTCTCCTGGGCCGCTCAATTGGCTCTGTCCTAGTGTCAGGCTCAAGTGCTGGAGGTTACTTGGCACTTACGACGGCAACCTTGGCCAAACAGAAGCCCGAAGCCTTACTTCCCATCTATGGAATGCTTGATCCTGCCGGGTCTCGCTATACGACACCTGGATCTAGCATCTTTGGTCAAGCAGTCTTCGACACAAAGCCTATCCTGGAGCAGTTCCCCAAGAAGAAGGAAAATGAGGATAGAGAGTCGATTTCTGCATGCCCTCAAACTGAAGACTCAGCAAATGATCCCAGATTCTCTCTAGCTGCGGCACTTCACATCGATGCCCTATTCCCCGATTACCTAACTGGTGTCGATGGCCTTAGCCGTGCACTTGCCGAGGAGGGCATCAAAGCAATCCCGGAGAAAGATAAGAAGCTCTTCCCGCTGTCGTTTGGTAACTTGGCCGATCTTCCCCGTACCTTTCTGCTCCACGGCGTTAATGATTCGGCTGTGCCCATCGACAACAGCGTAACGGCAGCCGAGAAGCTTCGGGCTGCAACGTCAAGTGAGATCATTACGGAGTTCCCTGAGGATGCGGAGCATGGGTTTGATTCTAGGATCGGTAATGTCAATGTGGAAGGAAAGGAAGGGGATCGAGTCCTCGCTGTGGAGAGCTTGAGGAGGGCTATTCAGTTCCTGGAATCTTCAGTTGTCAAGCCATAGTAGAGGCGTATTGATCGATAATTCACCATATCCTTGTTATCCAAGTGCAAAAGCCTAAGAAAAGTGCCTTCTGCCTCAACGGCCCCCATCCAACAATTCATGATCGGTGGCTTGAAAGAATTGTTTTTACTGGCCATGACTGCATGTTAGGTTGACATTAGACCAATGAAGACCCCAGTAACTATGGTGCTCCTCAGGATTGCCTGGTTGCCCAGACCAGGCTCCAAGGCAGAGCGGAGACAGATGTCATGCCATCATTTGCTGGAGGTGTCAGCAATATCATCCGCAGCACACCATGCGCCTCCCCATCTTCGCACTGATATTTCCGCGCAATTCCATCACAAGTCTCTCTTTCACTTCTCTCATCTCAATTACGCGTGCCTTAAGATCAATATCGTACACCCTATCTTCACCTTCCTGCCGAGTACCACCCTCGGCAAGAAAGCCTCTAATGACATGGCCCCGTCAATCTACTCAAAACCGCTGGTGCGCAATGAGATGCGACTCATGATCCTACAACCAGGAAGATGGAAAGACCCCATTCTTTGCCAGCTTGAAACAGACACGCTACTGAAGCAACATCGGAAAAGGGAATACAAGGCCCTGTCATACGCATGGGGTCTAAGGAGTCGCTCAAACCCTCCACACATCCAGGTGCAGGACACGCTTTTCCCCATCACGCTCAATCTTGAGTGCGCCCTGAGACACCTTCGACTACCAGACGAACCCGTCGTCCTCTGGGTCGACGCAGTGGTGAGTAGACCAATTTCGTTGGGGAAATCGGATCCTGACTCGGAAGTAGTGCATAAACCAGGCGGATGTTTCTGAGCGGACTACACAAGTAACTCGCATGGGAGATATCTACAGCGAAGCCACCGAGGTCATTGTGTTCCTTGGTGGTGGCCCAGGTCGTCAGGCGAAGAGCTCCAAGGTGCACAAGGACCCGGGACCCTACATATTTTTCACAAATACCTCTTCAGACGACGATTTAACCAACCGAGTTCTCTTGGATTGGAAGAAGCCGGGCCAACCACAGCCAGTTACTGCCTTGGATCTTTTCTGTCTCCTAAGGATGCTGGCACAACCTCGCAATCCGTCCAACCCCTTCGAGCCATTAAGAGGAGTCCCGATCAACCACCTCGCAGCCATGTTTGAGGATTTGCGGCAGATGCTGACAGCTCGGTGGTGGGATCGTATCTGGGTTGTCCAAGAGGCAGTGGTTGCAAAGACCGTCACCCTGCGATACGGGAATGTTTCTGCCCCTTGGAGAATGATCGCTGATGCTGCATCGAGACGCCCCAACCGTCTTGTCGTCGGGGCCCACGGCATAGTTCCGATAGACGATGCCAAAGTCTTGAACCTCCTCTCGCGAGTCGAAGACATTGACGGATTCCGTCGAGCATGGGGGGAAAACGACAGACCCAACATCCTATCACTTCTGAGGGAGTTTAGTAATCGCAAGGCTTCCGACGAGCGAGACAAGATCTACGCATTACTCAGTTTAAGCGACTATAAGACGGGAATCTGGCCAGACTACTCCTTAGAGGTGCGAGAAACGTACAAGATGGCTACTCTTGACATCATCCAGCACACCCGATCCCTCTCTGTCCTCACAGGAGACCTTGGCCGCAAGGAGAGACAGGATTTACCGTCATGGGTTCCAGATTGGAGTGCCACATTCAACGAGCACGATCGAAGACGAGTCAGACTCTTCAATTATTACAACGCCTGTGGAGATGCAAATTGCAGCATCAAGGACTCGGACAAGATTGATTGGCATATCCAGAGCGAGATGGAGTCGTTGGCTATGAACCTAGAGCGTGAGCGGGATCCGAGACGTCTTATGCCGAGTTACCTTTTACGTGGCCTGATGCGGTATAAATCTACACACCCTCAATTTGGAAGTGTGTGTGGCAGGTTGATGAAATGCTGCAACCCGGCCAGCAGGAGAGAATTCAGCACACTGGTAGACCGTGGCATCATGGAATACGAGCCCGGAAAGTGGGAAGGTTGCTTGAAAGTGGGCGGCAGGTTTCTCGAAAAAGTCGAGGTTACTGGGCGACCGATTTTCTCGTCCTCTGACACGCCTGTGGCTTTGCAGACAATCGAGAACTGGCGCGGAGTCACCATGAGGCTTCCACCGGGAGTGATTGGTCGAATAAAGACTGACTTTATAGAAACTATCTTATCTGGTGTTATGAAGACTCCAACCGGATTCAAGAAACTCGGCCGAGATGATGAGTGGACAATAAACTATTGGTACCAACGGCGAATCGAGCTACAACACGTGTCATGGCCGGTCCAGGGATCAGATCCACCTGCACCCGAAGCATTGGATTCTTTGACCGAGGGTTTGGGTTTGGCAGTCGCCAATCGAGCCTTGTTCGTCACAAACAGCGGGAAGATGGGCCTTGGTCCAACCTCAATTACAAAAGGTGACGAGATATACATCCTCCCTGGTGGTAGGCTGCCGTTCGTGCTCCGGAATGTGGAGTCTCCGGTATTTCCCGATGCTATGCCTCAGGATACCGGGTCGAAAACATTCACGGTAGTTGGGGACTGCTTCGTCCATAGTGCAATGGATGGTAGCCGGGGTTTTCCTCAACAGGGGGGTCTTCCAAGGGACGTGCTTGACAACGCGATTGACGCCATGGAGGAGGAGTGGATGGGCTATGTTAGGAGGCTGGAAGAAGCAGCCGGTCTCGGGCTAGGAGTCGTGCCCTCAATCTCCAAATGGGATGGGGAATCTCGGCAATATTTGCTACTCGGGTGGCCACACATTCGCTTAGGAATGGTGGCGATTGAAGGTGGAAGGTGGGTTCAGACTTCATATGTTTTGGAAAAGATGGATGAGCTGCACAGGGTTTGGGAAGAGTTATGCCGGATCCGCATTTCTCATGAGGAGAGCCATATATATTTACTCTAGGCTCATTGGGCCCTCTTTTCCTTTGCTCCCCCTCAAATGCACCCAAGTATTCCCGGTTCGGTATATAGCTACTCCTGGGGCACCCAGCTAGCTACATGGGTACGATGCGAGTGATATATGAAAGGCTTGATTGGCTTGGTTTATAATGACTGGGTTGTTTTCGTTGCTTTGCGCTTGTTCTAGGGCAAATGTGGCTCAGGAATACCCAGTCCTCTTGAGCTAGATGCGTTGGGGGTTAATTCGATGGGATGTTAATTTTGCTGCGGAAACATCTGCAGTCTCCACACTATGCATGAATGAAGAGTTACACTGTGTCGTCAAAAATCGAATTCTCTTCTTCGTGCTTGACTAATCGGTCTGAATGAACTTCACTAGAGTCGCCTTGGAGGCAAGTGAAGTCCTGTCAGGCCCCTAACGATGATGTTGGACAACTGTTGCCACGCCGTCACAGATGAGCTAGCCTGCCAAGGCGCTCGGTGGACTTCAGTGACCCTGGGCAAACAGCTGGTAAGCGTGTGGATCGGCTTGCGATGGTAGGTAGTAGGCTGGGCATATGGGCTCTTCTATTTTGTTCCTCGGCCGTCCCGAGAGGCTGTTTTCTGTGGTCTGTGGAAAAACAATGTCCCCTTTGATACCTCCAAGACCCAGTATCAAAGTGGCTGTAATTATGACCTTCATGTGTCTTAGAATGATGACTACTGAGGCTGCTTCCTTGACATCCATGCTCAGACACCGTGCAGATAGGCAATCATGGCATCGCTAATCGCATTTGGCTTCACCGGTGATGGGTATTTGAGATCCGACCCTTGTGGAGATGGTTGTTCTTAGGGCGATGGCTTTCGTACCTGGTACGCCCTTCTCAAGACCGGGCATTACGTGTTGGCTCACCTCATGGAGTTGCCAGCCAAGAGGGTTATTGATAGCGAACTATCATGTTAGACGGTAAGAAGCATAAGATAGATGTCCTTATTTATTATGTAACCGGATTTAATCCCGCTACCCGGTCATTTGTCAATGTTGAGGCCCCGAATGTAACCCTGGATATCCTTATCAACGACACGCTTGGCATGTTCATTACTGGAGCATTATGCCCCACAGCGTTGGGACCGATGTCGAGGCGATCCTGGGGCTGTTGGCGCACTGCTAAGCCTAAAGCTACACCTAGGTATGTTCGTGGAGGCGAACTCAGCAGTTCTCGGACGAGTGGACCGAGCATTAGCACGAGTGTGGCAAGGGTTTGCCCGGTTGGCTCTCCCCGCATCAGCAAGGATGTAGAGGGCAAGTCAAGTCGGTGAAGACAGTTGTCCGTTATGGCGGGAGTGTGGTTGCTTAGAGCCTGAGGTGTCAGGAGATGAATGCCAGGATATGGAAAGTGTTATTCTCGCTCAGAAAGTCAGGCAGAGTCATAAAGTGCCTGGATGTCACTTAATCACCTCAGCACGCGTAACCTGTTTCAGTCTGCACGCTCTGACCTTCCTGTCTTTCTCTACCCCAATTCCCGCAGATCGCAAAGGAAGTTGACAGCGAAATCTGCCAACCGAAAGGAGAATCGTGCGGAGAGAGATACGAGACTAGATATCTCGGGCCATTCTCGGCGCGGCAGCAAATGCTAGGGGCGGTTGAGGGAATAGGGAATAGGACTCAAATGTTGGAGATGCAGCGTGGTGTTGTGCTTCGTCAGAAGTGCTCAGAGCTTCTGACGCTGATAAGCTCAACGTTACAGCGCATGGGAATTTCTTCTCAGCATCTAAATCGGCGAGGTCGTCAATAGATGGAGAAGGCAATGATCAATACTTACCGTAGAGGGGATCCATCATTGTCAGATACCAACAAGTTTAGCATTAGTTCATGATCATCCCGCCCAGCCTTTACGGTCTGGAACTTACGGAAGCTTCTTCGATAGGTAGATAACCTTTAACTACCCAGGGTGTACCCAGGGGTTAGGGTTGGGTTTAAGTATCGAGACTAGACAAAATTGGGTAAGGAGAAAGAAGCCCCACCCATTCGGTTGCTCCTTCCATTTTGCATTCGCTCTGAGTTTCCATCCTGACTCGCAACTTGATTAGCATGGATTCAAGTTACCAGGGCTATGCCTCCTTGTCCATGAAAGAGGGGGCTTGGACAGACTCACAAGGTTTGCTTGCTATTATCTGCATCCCGATTGAATCGGAGCAACCGGAGCAACCCCAGCCTTCGCTTCGTGTCTCTCCTCTCCGCATCGATAAGCCCAGACTCCGACGTGTCGAACTCAACAAGCGGATAAAGATCTGGATTGGCCTTGATGAGTCCCCAGCTGAGTTACCGGGACCCGCTCAAGCAAGCTAAAACTTGGGGAACCCTGTTCGTGGACTTTTGATCTAAACCCAGTCAGGCGAGGCTTATCAGGATGCCACGCTTTCTTGTCATTGACGCCAAACCACGCCCGAGCAGCCCGTTTTATCGCCCCTGATGAACTCTGCTGTGCGCCCGAATATCACCTTTCTTGGCCACTATCAAACTAGTAGGCAGACGTCATCCCTGGTCGCCGTCGGACAAAGGTATATAAAGGACGTGACGTTCGTCTTGTAGTGTCACCTCCTCTCTTCTAAGCCCTTCTTCTACCATCCCCCAGAACTTGAAGATCATCGACAAGAACTTCCGGATCAATCTCAATCATGGATTCATCCAAGACGGAAAAAGGCCAATACGATATCGAGGCTCCTGCTCCTCTGGCAGCCACAGTCTCGCAAGTCGGAGAAATTACTAAAGAACAACAAGTCGACGCTGTTTTCGGGGCAGTCACAGAAGATGGACCGAATTATCGCGCGGTAGGTTACATCGATCAAATCTCACCTACGCATAGCGACTGATGTTGGACAGCTGGGATGGATCGGAACCGTCGCTCTGATGCTCAAGACCCAGATCGGTCTCGGCGTCCTCTCGCTTCCCCACGCTTTTCACACGCTAGGAATGATCCCTGGAGCCATCCTCCTCTGCGTCGTTGCGGGTATCGCTATCTGGACTAGTTACATTGTCGGTGTTTTTAAGCTTAAGCACCGTGACGTCTATAGCATTGATGATGCTGGATATTTGATGTTTGGAAGAGTTGGACGTGAATTCTTTGCCGTCGCATTCTGCCTGTGTGAGTGGCTACGGCACCCGATTTTCCTGTACATGTCCTAGAGACTGACTCTTCCTAGATTGGATCTTTGTGGCAGGATCAGGAATGCTCGGTATTTCGATCGGACTCAACGCTATATCAGTTCATGGAACTTGCACCGCCGTATTTGTTGCCGTCGCCGCTATATCCGGCTTCCTCCTCGCGAGTATCCGAACCCTCGGCCGAATCAGCTGGCTGGCTTGGGTTGGCTTGGCCTTTATCCTCTGCTCCGGTAAGCCCGATATCTGTCTTGAGATCCTCCAGTGCTCGTCTAACGCACACACAGTCTTCGTCGTTACAATCAGTGTCGGTATCCAAGATCGCCCCGCCGAGGCACCTCAGACAGGCCCCTGGGAATCGGACTGGCAGCTTGTCGGCCATCCCACCTTTTCTCAAGGAGTCGCAGCCGTTTCAACACTCATCTTTGCTTGCTCAGCCACGTCTGCCTACTTTGCTATCGTGTGCGAGATGCGGGACCCTCGCGACTTTTCTAAAGCCGTTATCACTTCCCAGGTCATCTCTACTATCGTCTACCTGATCGTTGCCGTTGTTGTTTACTACTTCTGTGGCTCTGCTGTTGCTTCTCCGGCGCTTGGATCTGCGGGACCGTTGATTAAGAGAATCGCGTATGGCCTGGCCTTGCCTGGTCTTCTTGTGACAACTACGATTTGTCTTCATGTAAGCTATGCCCCCCCGACTTCTCTTGAATCTCACTAACCTTGTCCAGTTGCCCGCCAAGTACTTCCTTGTCCGTATCCTGAGAGGCTCAGAACACCTGACAGCCAACTCCCTCGTCCATTGGTGCACTTGGCTTGGCTGCACTGGCGGTTCAACCCTCATCGCTTATGTGATTGCAAGTGGCATTCCTGTTTTTGGAGATCTCGTTTCTCTGATCGGAGCTCTTCTGGGATTCTGCCTCGCCTATCAGCCAACCGGTTGCATGTGGCTATACGACAACTGGAGCCGACAAAACCGAGACTGGAAGTGGAAGGGCATGGTTGCGTGGTGTGTCTTTATTATTGCTTTGGGTAGCTTCATGACTGTTTCTGGAACGTACGGATCGATCGTCAACATCATTGACTCGCTCAAGAAGTCGGGTGGTACTAGGCCCTGGACCTGCGCTGATAACAGTAACTCGGTGTAGGTGATGGGCTCTGCCACCCAAAGTTGACCTACCACGCGGAGATGGTAGACTTTATCCTTCAACACTGTAACTTCCTATATAACTTCAAATATCGTATCAATCATATTCTATACGATAAACAACAAGCATGTTCCAAGTGGAGAACGCATATTGAACGCTGACCAGCGAACCTTTCCTGCTGATGGGGAACAAAAGGCACGAAGAGTAAACACTGAGCGTCGTATGCATGCACCAAAGGCAGACATCAGTTCCCTCTATTCTTCTTGCTCGCTACACTAGAAACATAATGACGTTTTTTCCAAACAAGAAAACGCTTTTGATGTCGTGGCCTTATACACGTCTCCATGCTTTCTAGGCTAGTCTGGTCTTGGCTAACAAGTCTGATTAAACCCTACAAAGGCGACCGTCGCTCTTCTCCTCCCAGCCTTCGCTGCCTACGCAGGGTGTGCACCATAGGACATCCTTCGGATCGACCTTGCGCTTGATCTTGAGAAGACGCTCGTAATTTTCGCCCCAGAAGGTATGCTGCCAGTCTTCCTCGAAGGGGAAACCCTAGGTCATATTGTTAATAACCCTCTCGTTACTGCGTGACACGGAGGAACTCACCTCGTTCATATATGAACCGCCACCAGGCGTGAGCTCTCGAAGGGCCTGGAATCTGTCGTTTAGAATCTTCCTGGTTCTTCCCTCGGCTGTTTCATCGAAAGGGGGGTATCCCCACCCAAGCCAGTGGACTGTCGATGGTTAGCGTCCCGTTTCATTACTTGAACTTGACCCGGTTGGTGTACTCACCAGCATGAATGTAGGCCTTTCGCCATGCTGGATGAACAGCATTTCCTCCTCCACGGGGCTTTGCGTTGTTAACTCCCTTTCCGGCTACCATGTACGTTCCTAGCCAACCATCATTGATGAGAATTGGCTTGAGCGCATCAGACAGTGCATCCAAATCCTTGGTCAGAGTATCCTTGTCTAGCAGCCGTGAGATGAGGTACGCCGAGCCGCCAGCTTGGCCATCATCAAAATTCTCGCTATACCAATCCGCGAATGAGTCGTATGGTTGGGTGAGAACGAGAAGAGTGACTTGTCCCGGCCAACGCTTCTGGATAGTCTCGTTTAGAGGTTTAAAGATATTGTTGATCTTGTCTGTATCCTGGGTATCAAGTATGATGGTCTTACCCATCAGACCGGCGACTCTCTCCGGAAGGCCAGGGATCGGCACAGGTGGGGGCGAGTCGATAGTGACCATTAGGTAGCCCGATAGGCCGGAATCAGAGAGGTAGGGGATTTGAGAAGTGGCCCAGGTGACCAGGTCCAAAGTGAATGGGGCTTGGGGGAGAGTAAAAGCCATAAAAGAGACCATGGTCAGCCTCTTGGTAGGATGCGTCATGACCGTGACCGAAGTGAGAACTCCAAACGTTGACCCTCCTCCCTAATGAGTTTTAGTAGACGTGCAGTATGGGCTTGTGCCCGAGATGAGCAGCAACTTACACCACGTATCGCCCAGAACAAGTCCGAGTGCCTGTCTTCATTCACAGTGATGATGTCTCCATTAGGTGTAACGACTTCCATCTCCAGAACATTGTCTGCTGCCAGTCCATAATGAGGAGCCAGGATCGAATGGCCGCCTCCCGTCACGTAGCCACCCAGTCCCACGGTTTTAGCTCCGCCACCTACAACAGTGCGACCATTTTGGGCAGCGGCATTGTAGAGATCAAGCATCGCTGTTCCAGCCCCGGCAGTGATGGCATCGCCACGAATGACCTTGCCTGATCCAGAGAGCTTGAACTGACCTTTGTGATACTGAATCTTGTTGAGATGATGTGTCCAGATAGAGAGAGCGCCGGACCCAACTGAGCGTCCAAGATAGTCATGTCCACTACTCCTGACTACGAGACGGACGTTTCGCTTCCGGGCTATGAGGTGTGTATCAGCTGAGACTGCTCATTCCTTATTAGCTCATGCGTTACTTACCAAAGTCGACAGCAGCTTTGACATGCTTCGCCGTAGCCACTTCGGCTACATAAGAAGGATAGCCTGCTCCACTGCAAGAAAACCCTTCAAAGGGAAGACAAGTGTAATTCGCCCAGTGATCCCACATAACAGAGACAGGATCTTGTGCGTGGAACTCAAAGGTTCTCCAAGCTTGTTGAACGTTGGGACATTGATCTTTGTTGTAGTTTGGCTGCCCATCGTAACAAACACCCGCAGGAGGGACTGGCTTGATGAGGTTACCATCGATGGTCTTGTTAAGCCGAGACCACTCATTGTTTGAAGGCCATCCTGAAGTGCCGGGGAACGCCTTGCAGCTTTTTGAGAGAGGCGTGGCTAATGCCAAAGTTGGCGCGCAAAGCGCGAGGAGTAAGTTGAAGGAGACCATGCTTGCGTGCCCAATGGCCCTGCACCACTATGTTTGGAGCTGTTTCATATTAATAATTGGGTGTCATTGTTCAGATATCTATGCTACTCGCGGCTTTTGGAACCTATCATCCGCCAAGATTTAACCCTGGCGAAATAATCATCAAAGAAACGAGAAGAGAGTTAACCTGCGCTCTGAATTTAGCCGATGCATATCAGCAAAGCCGTCTGGACCGACGGCACCGTTCCCGAAGGATTCTTTGCATCGCAGAAAGGGGCAGATTGCAGCTTACCAGTCTTACACACGTACGTGCCGCAGCGTTACATGCCGTAAGCGCTGCAAGGGTTTTTGGGAACCGAACGTTCCGAAGGCCTAGACCGCCGCAACTTGTGCCCAATCCTACGGGCTGGCTTCAGTGTCGTCGTAACGGCTCTTCATTGGTGGTAGAAATCCCCTGTTGGGACTGATAGAGAACGTATTCATACCCTTCAGTGGAATATAGGCCACTTGAGTCTTGGTTTCAGCATCAACGTGCCAGATAGCGCTCAGGTTGAACCAACAGCAATTGATCTGCAATTTAATCCATAAGCCTTGCACTTCATTTCATCATCTGTTACCCCCCAAGCCGTATTCAAAGCCGCATGGAGCCAGATCAACGAGGCAGCTTGGATATCGCTGCGCAAACTGACCCAAATCTTAACAACAGCAAAGCGGCTAAGAACAACCACAATGACGCTGAGCCTCACTCTCAAGAGAAAATTGAGACCTCCCCAGGAGACTCTGAAAGCAATACAGCCGTACCACCGGTGGATGCTGATGATGAAACCCCAACTCATCAATACGCGACGCCACGAGAGCTCAGCCTACTCTCAACGGTATTCACAATTGCTACCTTTATGATAGCAATAGATGGAAGTATCCTCGGTAAGAGAATTCAATTTCCCTAGTCTTCTTTTCGGATATATGGCCGCTCATAATTTCTAGCGACGGCCATTCCAAAGATCACTAGTGATTTTCGTCGACTTGACGACGTCCCGTGGTATGGAAGCGCCTATCTCCTGACAGAAATGGCATTTCAACCCACCTTCGGTCGTTTGTATACTTTATTTGACGCTAGAATTCTCTATCTGACCTCCATCATAATATGTAAGTTACCTCAACCCGGATAGAATGACTGCGTATTATTGTCTAACATTCGTTTTGTAAAGTTGAAGTTGGCACAATTTTGTGTGCTGCAGCACCCAACTCGGCTTCACTAATCACCGGAAGAGTAATATCCGGGGCAGGAGCTGCTGGGCTTCTCTGTGGAAGTCTAGCAGTATATGGAAGGTCGGTTCCCCTGCGGGCCAGGCCTTTTGGGATGGCTCTCGTTACGAGCATGTATGGCATCGCGGGAGTGCTAGGTCCGACCCTTGGAGGACTGATCACAGATACGCCTCGGTTGACTTGGCGGTTCTGCTTTTGGTATGGCATTCCTTGATACCTACTATTGATACGACGACGAGGGGCTAATAGATGATAGGATAAACTTGCGTGAGTGATAAGTATGAGCCATCTAAGGAAACCTACTAATCGTGTTTGTAGCGGCTGGAGCCGTGACCTTTGTGATCGCGTTCATGATCTTGAAAGCAAAGACACCTGTCCATGGGCGACTCTCAATACGTGAGAAACTGAAGAAACTGGATCTGCTCGGTAGCTTTCTGCTAATAGCAGGACTGGTATCACTATTCTTCGCACTTCAATGGGGCGGAACCAGATACCCATGGTCTGACCCCAGGGTTTACGCATGTATCGTGGTGTTTGGAATACTCGGATCAGCATTTGGAGTTCTACAGGCAACCAAGAAAGAAGAGTAAGGCTAAACCAAGCAGTGAGTTGCCACATCTAACAGAATCAATAGGGCTACCATCCCCACACGCATCCTTTCACAACGCACCGTGGCTATTAGCTGCGTCTTCAACATGCTCATGTCCATGGCGCATAACACGCATATGTACTACCTGGCCTTCTACTTCCAGGCCGTGCTCGGGACCAACACTGTGACTTCAGGGGTACGCTGTCTCGCATATGGCATCCCGTGCAGCATCGCCATAATCATCACGGGCGCATGCATCAGCTCCAAAGGCCACTACGTCCCCTTCATGTGGCTAGGATCAAGCATATTCATCGCTGGATGCGTGCTGCTTCGCGAACTGGACAGAAATTCTTCAACAGGAGAATGGATAGGCTTCCAAATCCTCAGTGGTGCGGGAATCGGACTCGCAGAACAGGTCCCATTCATCGCGGTGCAGGTCGTCCTCCCCGACGACGACATGCCAACCGCGTGTGCCCTGGTCGTCTTCTTTCGCTTATTCGGCGGCGCAGTAGGACTCAGCATCGCTTCCAACCTCTTCTCCGGGGAGCTCTTCCGTCGACTGAAGGGAGCGCCGGCAGGGATCGATGCTAAAACTATACGGGATGCGGGCGCGGCGGATCTGGCTAAGGCGGTGCCGGCGGCTGCGTTGCCGTTAGTCCAGAGGGCTTTTAGTTATGCCGTCTCCAGGGCGTTTATTCTGCCTATTGTTGTGGCGAGTATGTCGTTGGTTTTGAGTTTTGGGATGCAGAGACGATGGATTCCTGATGATAGAGTGCAGCCGACTGAAGGAGATGGGTGTGCTGTGGCCATCGAGGCAACTGAAGCTACGGACTCGGATCAGAAACAAAATGAAAAGACTGTTTAGATAGAGTATGGAGTCTTGAATTGGAGAATCAGCTACGCTATGATGTATTGGAAATGTATTTTTTGTTATAGTTGAAAACGTGATAACCGACCCAGAAGATGGAGAATCAGATACACGGGGCATTCTCTTTCTATTCCCGTCGATTGTAGTAATCCCTTTTCCGGGAAGATGGAGAGCGGGTCGGCAGCAAGAGTGAAGATCACGACCGTGTTCACGCAATCGTCGTGTTGAAGACAAGGAAAATAAACATGCCACGTCGTAGGCGACCTCATGTAGCTTAGAAATCAGTATAGAGGCTACCTGTACATAGAAATGCCCTGAGCTGGCAGACTAGTTGCAAGACATCAGTGGAGGCATCAGACCTAAGGAAACATTTTTCATCTATTGGATTATCATCAACATGGCGGAAGAACTTGGATAGGGAACACGATCAGGAAAATACACGACCTTCGGTACAAGAGTTAAAAAGAATTGCCAAGGAAAGCGAAGTCGAAAACAAGAAAACGCCCATCTTATGCCGCATCTATCAACGTCTTCATCACCAACGAAGCACGCTGTAAACAGTCTGCCCAAGCAATCACCTCCTTCTTCCCAGTGATGACGGAGAAATGAGATCTGAGAAAAATGTTAGCTTCACTGAAATATATGATTAGGAAGTAGTCGACTTACCCTCCGTCAGTGACATAGTATGTCATCCAGAATCTCTCAGGGTTTTGCATGATGAAGCATGACTCGGGGGAGAGACCATCCGTGTTCGAAAACATTTGGTTCGGCTCCACAGTCTGTTCGTAGAGCGGGTTCTTGAAGAGATCAGGCAGTTCTTCGCCCTCTTCGACACAAAGCTCGAGGGCTCTGAGCGTACGCTGGTAGCAGCGGCCCCCGAATGCATCCTTGATGGTCTGGTTTCGGTCATTGGCAGCCTCAAGCATTAGCTCAAACCGTTTGCGCGCTGGTAGACCCTCATCATCTGCAATGGTACAGAAGTGTGCGGTAGTGGGCGTGTTGACTTGCACAATATCTGGTCGGCCCTTGTGGTAGTGGGACATGGAAATTGCCTCCCAGGATTGAGCGTTGTAGCCGTAGTAGTAGTAGTTGGCGAGAAGACACATGAGGTCAAAGATGCCCTTGATGGGTAGATGGTGGTCGAGGAGGATATCCTTTCCGAACTCGGTGAGAATAACATCCCTGTATCCGAACTTGGCGATCTCATCCTCGAATCGCTGGCGGACGTGGAGGATGCGCTCTTCTATGGCAGGTGTTGTCGTGAGCGTGAACTCCTTGGGCACCTCGACGACACCATTCGTGTGTCCCTTGACCTGTCGGGGTGGCTGGTAGGTGTTTATACCCTGAACGATAGCAGTCTGCATTGCAAACAGAGTCATGGCCTATGGCAGGTTAGATTTCTGGCTTAGGTTGATGAGCAAAAAAACTCACATCAATGCAAGTGTGCTCGACGTATGTGCCAGAAGTTGCGTTCTTGCACACCACAAAGGCGATGGACTTGTCAACCCATCGATTGAAACCCTTGAGCATCATCATGTCTCGGATCCGATCTTCCGCCTCTGCAGGTTCAGTGTCGTCGAGGCAGACAAGGAAAGCAGCGGCTTCAACCATGTCAATGGTTTCTTTGTTGGTTGGCTCTAGATCCATCAAAGCTTGTCGGTTCTATTGCGCATCAGTCAGTAAAGGCGCACACATCGACATTTGGCTGAGTTGAACTTACTTCGGCCCAAGATGTGCGATCGTCGGCGCTGAGAATACTCGTCCAGTTTTCGTCAGTGTCTGGTCGGTTCAAAATGGCACTGAAGATCTTGATAAGTGCCTCGGCAGACACATTATCCTCTCCATCCTTGAGCATGACCTTGAAGATGTGTCCACGGTGGAGCACTGCCATGTAGTCATTTCCAGGGAACTTTGCCATCCGATCCAGAGGAACACCTGGCAGGCGAGCAGCGTTGAAGATGTACTGCCAGAGATCGGTACAGTTGGCTGTAAACATGTAGGCCATTGGCTCCCATCGATCTGCCTCGAGGTCTTGCTTGCATTGGAAGGCAATGCTGGCGATAAGAGCTGCCCGCTCTGCTTGAGTGTGGCCCATTTCTCCGAGAGGGTGGAACGCCATGAAGTTGTTGAAAGGTGCGAGAGGCATGCGTCTTTGCAGGTACATGCTCTGCAGGAAGTACTTTTCCTGCCAATTCTCAATCTCAGGATCGTTTGCCTCCTTGTAAAGGCGATTGTACAGCTTTCGACCTGTACTTTCGGGCTTCCTGAACTCTGCCACATCCCTCTCGATACTCTCAAACTCCTCAGGCGAGAAGAACATCCTGGATCTATCGAGGTACTCGTCGAACATGGTATCAAAGTCAAACAGAGGCATCTTGTTGAGGGTTTTGGACGCTCGACAGCAGTGGAAGTTGTGGTTTGCCTCAGGAGCCGCACTGTCAACAGCCGGTTCCAGGGGCTTCTCAACGAGAACGGCATCTTCCTTCTCGGCAACGGGTCCCTCAGTGTTCTGAGAAACAAGCTTAGACCTGAGGATGATAGTCTTGGCCAGACTGACAATGTTGGAAGCATCTAGAACTTCAGATGTTTGCAGTGTCGCTTCGAAAGTCCGCACGAGGTAGTTCTTCAACTCGATGGCGACGAGTGAATCGAGGCCGAAACTCTCCATCGAAACATCAGGGCTGATGTCCTCGACTGGGCAGGCGGTGAACATCGCGAATCTCTGGCAGATGCCGCCAACGACGATGCTTTGGACCTCCTCGGGCGTGGTCGCTTGTTGAATCAACTTGCCAATGTCGGTAGCGGCCTCTTTCTTCGTTTCTCCCTCTTGCTCTAGACGAGGAACTTGACTGAACATGGGATTGGCAAGAGCAGCCTCATCGTGAACGGCCTCCATCGACTTTCGGTCAAAACCGAGAATCAACTGATGCAAGTCATCCTGAGTCGCCTCTGGGCTCATTGCGTATCTCATGACTGCGAAAACCTCATCAAAAGACATGAGAACTGAACCGCGTCGCATAGCCTCTTGCTGCACGGTGGGGAGAGATGTAATGGCAAGCGAGCCGTCGACAGCGCCCAGGTTAAGAGCGATGTATCTGCACTTTGACGACTTTTTGCTCTGAGCGAAAGCATCTTGGAAGGAGTTACCAACTGCGTAGTTGGACTGGCCAGACTTTCCGAGAATCGCCGTGATGGAGGACAACATGATGAAGAAATCTGAAGCCCCGAAGGCGTTATCAAGGTTCCGAGTTCCTTGAACTTTGGGCTTGGTGGCGGTGATGTAGTCGTCGTGAGACATGATTTCGAGGGGATGGTCCTAGATATGGATTAGTTATCGGCTGGAGAAGAGAGATTGTTGGGGAACTTACCCTTAGAACCATTGCTGCATGGACAACTCCTCTCACTGGGGGAAGATTGGCTGAACACTCTGCCGCTGCGGAGCGAACAGACTCTTCATCAGTGATATCGCAGCCGACGACGTGTAGCTCTGATCCTAGGGCACGAAGTTCTTCCTGGAAAGCCAGTTGGTCCTCCTCCTGGAGCTTCCGTCGAGAAAGCGTCACAACATGCCCCGCACCATTGGCAGCGAGGAATCTGGCAATTCTTCGGCCAAGATCGCCGAGACCACCAGAGACGACATAGGTGCCATTCTGATCTAGACGGAGTGGCTTTGGTCGAGCCAATGTCAACTTGACTTCCGTCTGATCGTCGCAAGCGAGAACAACCTTGCCAGTATGCTTCCTGGACTGAATCAGACGGAAAGCATCTTCGATATTAGTCATGGGCATGGTTGTAATAGGAGCAACGGGCTTCAAAGTTCCGTCCTCAAACAGGGACAAGACCTTTTTGAGAGTCTCTCTCATCTTGGTTGGCTTGAGACGAGCAAGGACTGTCAGGTCCACTGCAGCAAAAGTGACGCTGCTGTCGAAAGGAACCATGCTGATCTCATTCTTCCGGTAGATGTCAGACTTGCCAATCTCAACGAAGGTACCCAAGGGCGCGAGGACAGCGAAGGAGTCATGAAGAGATTCGCCCGACAGCGAGTTCAGGACACAGTCGACACCCTTGTTCTGAGTAAGCCGGAGGATGCCTTGCTTGAATGTCCGGAGTCTGGACGAGAAGATGTGGCTGGGCGGGATGTTGAAAGTGTCGATGAGCAACTGTCGCTTTGAGCTGCTACCCACAGTGCAGAAGATCTCGGCTCCAATGTTCTGGGCGAGCTGGATGGCTGCCTGACCAACACCACCAGAAGCGGCATGGATCAAGATAGTCTGTCCACGTTCCAGGCGAGCAACCTCGACAAGACAGTGGTACGCGGTGCAGAAGATGACAGGAATAGATGCACCAACAGAGTAAGACATCGTCTCTGGAAGCTGACTGCTGAAGTTGCCGTTGATTCGAGGATGGCTTGAGAAGGGCTCGGCAAAGATACCGCAAACCCGATCTCCGACCTTGAACTTGTCCCCGACTTCAGAACCCACCTTACGAACAATGCCGGTACACTCGCCTGCCATGGTGACACCAGGAACCATCTGTCCCATGGCGATGAAGACATCCTTGAAGTTGACGCCATATGCTCTGGCTTCAAGCTCAAGCTCAAACGATCCAAGAGGCTTCGAAGGAATCTCATCGTCCACGAACCGAAGACTGCTCAGAAGTCCAGGTGTCTCAACTTCCAGCTTGAGTGGTCGCTCCGGTTGTTGGAAAGGCCCCGTCGCCATGCTTTGTGCGTATATGGCCCTCTTCACCCAGTCATCGAACTTGGCATCAGCGTGGACTCTAGGGATGAGAAGCTGGCCGTCGCTGAAAGTGTACTCATCCTCATCAGATCGTGTCGTGCTGATGGGAGTAGCAAAACACCTTGCAATAAGGTCCTGGAGCCGAGAAGCTAGTGTATCTGGGCTAGAAATGACGTCGTCCTGAACATCGACAGTGACGAATCGCATTGCTGCGTTCTCTCGTCTAACGACTCTAGAGAGGCCAGTAATCATGCCCTTGGTCGGATTGTGGACATCAGAACCGCTTCCTTGACAGCTAACCCAGAGCATGTTCTTTGCCTTGGTGACGAGCGCCACGAGTTGAGAAAACTTGTCTTCGGTTGGTGAGGCCAGAATAGCATCCGCTGCATCATCAAGGACGATGTAGATGCAGTCAGTGCTGACTGGCTCAGAAGACAAAATGCCTAGGGAGCAAGGGAATCCCAGGGTTGTCAACTTGGCCACTAGCAAGACAGCGAGAGAAGTGAACTCTCCATGGGACTCAGACTGACAGATAACCCGGACAGGCGAGAAATCTTCTCTCAGGGTAGGCTGTTGATCAACAGCTTCAGCGACAATGAGATGAGACCGTGTAGTAGAATCCTCAGAATCAGATGTGACTCCACGGAAGCCGTGCTTCTCCAGAAGAGCAATCCACTCGCCCTCCGACAAGGAAACAGGAAGTGCGTCGAGGACTAGTCTTCCATGTGACTTCAGGAGCTTCCGCGAGTTGGCCAGACTGTCATCAATGGAGCTTGTTCTGTTAAACGCGTCTGACGCGATGATGAGGTCGTACTCCTCTGATTGGAAACCTTGCTGAGTAGGATCCTTGGACATGTCCAAAGTCTTAGCATCAACACGATCGCTCCACTCCTGAAGCATCGTCTTAACTTGCTCCAAAGCCTCGCTCTGAGTTTTGGTGTAGCAGTATCGGTCCAGCAAGAGACCTTCAGGTCGATCAAGTGCTTGGATCAACGACAACGCCACGGCGCCTTCAGTTCCGGCTCCTAGTTCCAGGATCCTCATGTGTGGCTGCTTGAAGGCCAGAAGCTGAAGATAGTCGATCAGTTGAGACTCACCCAACTTCTGAGGTGGAAGAAGGTCGACATCAGGCTTCCATTCAATGGCGTAGCTCATCTTGCGATTGAATGGAAGTGTAGTCTCGTCGACTTGAGCTTCGCCGATGCCTCGAAGCGAACCTCCGGCGATGTTGATGACAGGCACCAGGGGCTCACCCTCAGCTGTCTCTTCAAACACCATAATGCGGATGCGAGCAAATCTGAAGCCCGTCTCGATGATAGTGGTGGAAGCAATCCATTTAGTACCAGGATCGCTACTGAGACGGCAGTCGATAGTCATTTCATCGATGGTTGTAGGCATAACGGGGCCGTTACCAATGCTTCTGCGGTAAAGGGGAATTCCCAGTTGGAAGACAGAGTCGAGGGGAGCAGGATGAATTACATGAGGCTGTTGGTGTTTCCGAGGCATCACACTGGCCACGTCGGGAATGCTAATCTCGGCGATTCCAGCGCGAGGACCGATCTTTGCGGACTGGATACCTTGGAAGGTAGGACCGTAGACATTTCCGTTCTCGGTAAAGTTGTTGTAAAGATCATCGCCGCTGAAAGACGTGTCGCACGCATCAATGATGTCTTGGAGATCCTTGAGGCGGCTTGAGACAGTCATGTCGTCCTCGCGGTGGCCTTCGACCTCGTCCTCTTTGGACGTCCACTCAAGCATAATAGATCCGGAGCAGTGTTCATGCCAGACATCCTCTGGTGACAGAGCCATGATGCGAAACGCCTCCCAAGTACGATCAGTCAAGTGCTTGGCAGGCCTCAAAGTGAGGAGAACCTCGACATCAGATGTTAAACCATCTGACCGGCGCTCAGGGATCATGATCGACTTGGAGAACGAGACGTTCTTCAGATGCACCTGGGAGATGGCACCCTGGACCTTCCTATCGATGCTAATCTGACGTGCTGCTTCGATAGCCATGGAGAGATAAGCTGCAGCAGGGTAGATAGCAAAACCATCGACGACATGGTCTTTCAGCCAAGGGAGGCTGTCGACGCCGAGGAAGTTGCGCCAAGTAGGCTCCTGGGTGGTGGTTCCTGGGACCCGAAGACCCAGGAGATCATGTGGTGGGTGCGTGCGGAAGCGATGCTGCTTGCTCAGGTTCGACTCGTAGATGTAGTTCGTGGAGTGGTCCCAGGGGTAGGGTGCAAGATCGTCAATCAGACTCGGGGACTTGGATCCGTCTTGTGTAAGAGTTGCTTCCAAGGAGACAGGATATCCGGACTCGAACAATTTGCCTGCTGTTTCCAGAAGGCTGATAACAGCGTCACGACCTCGTACCAAAGTGGAAAGGTAGTTTGACTTGAAGCTAGGTAGGTTGAGGCCCTTGATGGTCTGTCTTACAGGTCCAGCCAGGGCGCCGTGTGGACCAACCTCAGTAAATAGGGTGAATGGTGATGGCTCAACTCCAACAGTCTCGGTGCGACAGAGGAGGTCTAGGGCGTTGCCGAAACGGACTGGGGACACCAAGTTGTCAACCCAGTACTGCGGGCCGAAGCCATCTGTCTTCTGGGAAACAAGCACAGAAGAGTAAAACTTGACATCAGGGTTGGGGGTGCCAGCCTTGATGTGCGAGATGGACTCAAGGTACTCAGCCGCGACCTTTTTCATGTGATGAGAGTGATAGGCCGTGTCCACCTTGAGCTTTCGGTTGAAGATGGACTCTTCATCAAGAATTTGCTTCAACTCGTCGATAGCAGTCTCATCACCCGAAATGGTTGTGCTGACAGGGGAGTTGACACACGCAACACAGATAAGTCCAGTTCGAGTCTGGTCGATGTACTTCTGCACGTCGTGTTCGCCCAAGCCAACGGCCATCATGGCACCCTTGCTTGAAATGACACGGGCACAGGCCTTGGACATGAAACCACGCCTGTAGGATACCTCCAGCGCTGTTTCGTGGTCCAGGGCACCAGCAGCATAACCGGCAGCGATCTCACCACTGCTGTGGCCGAGAACAGCATTAGGGAAGACGCCGAAGCTCTTTAGGAGGTCCACCAATGCGATCTGTATGGCTGTGGTAGATGGCTGAGAGATCTCAGCCTGGCCAACGCGCGAGCTCTTCTCATCCCTAGACAGTTCGTCGATCAGACTCCATTCTGCTCCGAGTTGCTTCAGAATCTCGTCTGATCGCAGCATCGACGCTCTGAAGATTGGCTGATGCATAGTGAGCTCGCGACCCATGGCATGCCACTGTGCTCCCTGGCCAGTGAAGAGGAACACGGAGAGGAAGGTGGTCATCGCCTTGGTGATACGGGGCTTCTGACCCAGTTGATCAATGAGCTCTTCATGGTTGGTCGCTGCCACACTAAAACGGAACTGCATCTGCGATCGTCGAGTGGAGAGGGTGTAAGCGAGGTCGGGGAAGTAGGAAGCGTCGGCATGGGAAGAGGCCCAATCCCGAAGATTGGACACCATGGTCTGGAGGGATGTCTCGGATCGAGCTGATAGGACGAAGAGCTGTGATCCGTGTGCGGCAGCCTGATTTCCGTTGGTTCCGTTGGTCCCGCTGGTTACAGGACTGTCAGAGGTCTTGATTGGCGCAGGCTGTGCCTCTTCTGTGTGCCCATTGGTACCATTCGACTCCTTGACATGCCCGTTGGTGCCGTTAGTTTCCTTTGCATGGCCGTTGACACCATTTGTTCCGTAAGAATTGTCATTTGTGCCGTTTGTATGCTCTGAGTGTCCATTGGTGCCATTTGAAGCCTTCAAGACTGGTGCGTCTTCTGGCTTGTCGGAGGTGGATGGGGCCTCCAAGATGACATGGGCGTTGGTTCCACCATAACCGAACGAGTTGACAGACACTCGTCGGGGGCCAGTCGAAGAAGGAAGAGGTACCATCTCCGTTGCGATCTTTTTAATAATTATCAGCGGCTGTACAAAAAGAAAATGGCCATTTGGGCATGGTTCATACCTTGATCTTACGCTCCTCAAGATGGAGGGTTGGCTTTGGCTCGATAAAGTCAACGTTGGGCGGAATTGTTCCATGCTTCAAGACGAGAATTGCCTTGAGAAGGCCTGCGACACCACTTGAAGCTTCAAGATGGCCGATGTTGGATTTGATAGAGCCAACGTAGAGGTCATCTTCACGTTCACCATTGGGACAGAAGACCTCCGCGATGGAGGATATCTCTGCACTGTCACCTACGAGGTTGTTAGGGGCTGGCTTGAAATAGTCTGGTGGATAAATGAAAGAAGCAGAGAGATAGCATTAGAAAAGAGAAAAGAAGTATCGTACCTGCTTTGGTTCCTGTTCCATGCGCCTCAACATATTTAGTATCTGCTGGGTCAAGGCCGGCATTCTTGTACACCTGGCGCATAAGATTCGCTTGAGAGATGGGATTGGGAAGTGTGAGACCTGCTGTCTTGCCGTCTTGGTTCAGGCCAGAGTTCCTGATGATGGCATGCACCTTGTCGCCGTCTCTGACAGCATCATCAAAGCGTTTGAGGATGAAACTGACGACACCCTCGCCTCGTGCGTATCCGGTACCCCGGCTATCAAAGACGTAGCATTTTCCGTCTGGGTTGGACATACTAGATTTTACATGATTAGTGTTTGTTTATAGAATTCAAGTGACATTATGGAAGGAAGTCAACATACCCGACACTGCTCATGGGGATGATCTGATCAGGGGTGAGGACCAGTTGTGTGCCAGCCACAATGGCCATCTTGGACTCTCTCGCTCGAAGTCCATGGCATGCCTGATGCAGGGCCACCATACTTCCCGAACATCCTGTATCCACTGTGCTGGATGGACCCTTGAGATCAAAGACATAGGATATCCTGTTGGAAAGAATGGCAATTCCGGTGCCGATCATGTGAGCCTTTGGGGTTCTTGCTGTGTCCTTGTAACCCATACGCTCGAAGCTGCGACCATGTTAGCTTGATCATTGTTGAATAAGGGGGCAGGTTGGTTGGTTGGTAACGTCATGTGCGACCAAAAAGTAAAAGGCACTTACTCGGTAGCATAAGCTCCGACATGGACAGAAGTGTCAGAGCCTTTAATTCCCGCGAGTGTCTGGCCAGCATTCTCAAGTGCCTCATAAGTCGTCTCCATCAAGATGCGTTGTTGTGGGTCAAGGCAATGAGCCTCATGAGGATGAATATTGAAGAATCGTGCATCAAAGGCAGTAATATCCTGATCCAAAAAGTAAAGTCCCTTGAAGTTGACGGCCTCTTTGGCCTCAGGATCGGGATGATAGAAGGAATCTTTGTTCCATCTGTCTTCGGGAATCTCACGCCAGCCAGTCCGTCCCTCAGACAGCATGTCCCAGAGTTTGTCTGGGTTGTCTGAACCACCGGGTAGACGGCATGCCATGCCAATGATGGCAATTGGGCTCGGGCTCAACTCGGTCATGTTTGCAACCAACAACTGCCCAAAAGAGATTTGAAGAAAAGGGATCTAACAAATAAAGCGGACAAAGGGCAAGAACTGATGCTCCTTGATTCGTTTGAGCTGCAGATAATTTCACACTGAAAACTCCACACGGGAAGACTGGTCTTTAATACAAACTAATGACTACTTATCTCTGGATTCAGCCTTGGACTGGACTGGATGTACCTTTCGTGAACTCGTCGTCCTTGTTGAACTTCAACCCGACTCCACAGACCAAGAGAACTGTAAGCGCGCCATTTCGAACCAGAACCAGACATTCCTCCCCAATAGCTAAGCCCTCTTGCGTAAAGACAAGCCTCAATGACCACACGTCAGCTTTCGGCATCGCGAGTTGACGGGACTCGGGCGAAGGATCCGTGACCCTAGACTTCGACCGTGCCTCGCAAAGCGCTTGTGAAGATAAGGGGTAATATTGATAGTGAGGTTGATGAGGCCAGTCGCGATCTTTCACGGCCCGGACCGCAAAACAGCTCCACGTTAGGATCCGGTTGATAAGCAGGTAGTAAGACATTACTTGCATGTTTCGAAGGAACTTGTGAATCCTCTGAGGTGATAGGTGGTACTGACGGTTCACGTTGATCCCGAGCCTTCCGAACCATGTCGTAAGTCATAGGACTCTGTAAATGCCCTCATTCACAAAAGCTATGGCTCCAATGATGCGGCAGATGAGATGGCCCTGCATAATCTCGACAAAATGAGCCGCGTGCGTCTATGTTTCGCAAGTCTTGGACACGGAGGCGCTTCTGCCGGGCGGCACAGGGTAGTACTGCAGCCAAGGAGCGGCAAGCCCTACAAGCTTTTTCACGGGACGACGATCCGTGGCTAATCTTAGCTAAAGGGTATTAACCCATGCTTCTTGGCTTGACCCCCATGGGGAAGCGATGCAAAGGTGGGGGATTCCTACGGAGTAATTTAGCCAAATATCCCTGAGCCACCAATAGCGACGGTTAAATCGATCTCTCTTACCTCAATGATTGTCGGGCCGGCAGAAATCCTTTTCTCGGATTGAACGGCCGGAATATAGGGGAGCCAAGCCGAAGGAGGAGCTGTGCCTTTCTCTCTGACTCGGTTGCGACCAACAGCGTAGGTAACTAACGGAGTAACCAACAAACAAACTATTCAACTCCTTTAGCAATTTTTCCTCATTCCAACATGGTTTCTGTTCTTCAAACATTTCATTTCTAGCCTCTGAATGGCTTTAAATACGAGCAATCAGGAGATCATTCATTTCCAAGCCAACTAACTCCCTTCCAACCCCCCCATCCAGAACCGCGCACATCTCAAGAGAACTCCCCGTGTCGAAAATGTCAGCCCCCGAAGGCTACATCGAAGGGTTCGTCTGTACCCTTGACACATGCTCCGTCAAAGATTGGGGCTATGTCCGGTACCGGCCGACCGTGGCGGGAAATGCCGTCTTCCTGGCTGTCATGGCCATTCTCGCCATCGCTCAGGTGTACCTGGGTATTCGGCACAAGACGAGGATCTTCATGATTACCATGTGCCTCGGCTTGGTGACTGAAACAGTCGGGTACATCTCGAGAGTTCTTTTGAATGGGAATCCTTTTAGTAGGGATTACTTCTTGTGGTACCTTATCACTCTTACTATTGGTCCTGTCTTTATCGCTGCTGCCATTTACCTGACTCTTGGACGACTTGTTGTTGTCCATGGAGAAGCCATCAGTCGCATCAAGCCTCGAACGTACACGACCTTTTTCTTGGGATGCGACATTGTCAGTCTCGTTGTCCAGGCTGTTGGCGGAGGCATTGCTGCTTCTACGCCTGTGACTAACCAGCACATGGTACGACACAGAGAATTGGTTGCTCATGCTCTGAGAACGTCATGCTGACCATTCAACACTTATAGATTGATGTGGGAACAAACATTCTCGTCGCTGGTCTCTCCATTCAAGTTGCTTGCCTGTTTGCCTTCTCCGCCTGCAGTCTCGAGTTCTTCTGGCGCGTCAGACGAAACCCCGAGCTTCAGAACCCCGAGTTTGCCGACCTCGTCCATAGCAAGAAGTTCAAGATGTTCCTCTTCGGTATGTATTTAGGATCAAGCTTGACTTTTCCTCCCAGAAGACTAACCACCAGTGCAGCACTCTTCGGCGCAACCGCATGCTTGTTTATTCGAACCGTCTTCCGATCCGTCGAGCTGAGCGAGGGTTTCGCAGGAAAGCTGGCGAACCAAGAGATCGAGTTCATGATTCTCGATGGAGTCATGGTTATACTGGCGTGTATCTCTCTGACTATCTTCCACCCGGGAGTTGGCTTCGGGAAACGGTGGAACGAGGCGGGATTCCGATTCCGTACTTCCAAGGCCAGGATCGATCAGGAGGAAACGCCACAGACCATGTCTTCTGGTGCCAGCGAGAAGTACTGAATACAGATACTTGGACAACAGCAACATGCGGCAGGGTCAGAAGATGGGAAAAGGGGGTAGGTTAGTTCTGTTGAGGGACGTGGACACTTGGGATGCTCTGGAAAGGAGGTGTGCGAGACGCAACCACCCATTCATCATTTATCTTTATAGCTGATTTAACTTTCCATAAAACCAGAAATCATTTCTTTCTCAGATGCCTACAATACGACGCGATTCAAGATGGCCAGCTCCGTTTAGTCCAACCTCTAGTTTCCGATGACAATCAGAGTCCCTGGAATGCTTTAACCGCGCCATTGCTTAATTGTCAAAGGGCTTGATGGTAAGTTGTGAGATGGCATGGCTTTTCTTTCAGCTAGTCCTCCCAACTTCGTCTCCATAGGCGGTGATGATAAAGGGAGCCGGGTTGTTTACTGGTATGTTATTTTACTCGCTATCTCCTCTCATACAGATGCTTCAAATCTTCTACCTGTGTCTGATCATCTTACTTTAACTGAACATGAATGGGCTTGCCTTCAGAGGCAGACCTATAAATGGCCGACACGACAGAAAAGTTAAACTCGAGCCTGCTCCTAGAAAGAGCCACACTCTCACGACCCTCAATCCGGTCAACAAATGCCAGCAAGGGACGGTGATTTGCGTCCTCCCACCCAAACGCAGGGAACTTCTCCTCTCTGGCATCGACCCTTCCATCAACATCCACATAGTGTATGAGCTTGAAGCCCTCTGCCATCTCGTCCACTTCATCTTTGTAGTCAAAGGTTGGGACCCATTCCCACGTCAGACCTCCAGCCGTGCCATCGACATTCAGAGCGACCTGAGGATCCCCGTGGAAACCGCTGGCCCGCTCCCATTCAAATGGGATGACAGAACCGTTCTCCAGTGTCAACGTCAAAGATGCACCAGCGTGCGTTTCGACGGTGATGGGAGTCTCGGGCGGGTCGGTACCAGTCTTGGGTGTGGCTAACCAGGCATAATTGACTGTGGCAGCGACTGGACGAAGAACGTCAAAGAACATGGTGAGATCATAGACGCCCCAGTCAAAGATGGTGCCGCCACCAGATTTCTCCTTTTGTAGAAACCATCTGCTTGATGGCTGGTACTCGATGCCGGCTCGGGCTCGTGGCTGGCGGTTGACGAAGCGGGCGTGATAGACAGAGCCAATGCCACCGGTGTTGATCAATTGGCGAGCGCGATCTAAGGCTTCGTTGCCGAGATATCGAAAGCTGCATTCTCCCAAGATTCGACCGCAGCTGTCACTTGCAGCCAGCATCTCAGCCATTTCAGTCTCTGATGTTGCCAGTGGCTTCTCGCAGAGAACATGGCGTTTGGATCGGAAGGCAAGGAGTGTCGCGGCATGGTGAAGCCATGGAGGCACAGCTATCACGACAATGTCGCGCTGCTGCCCTTCAGAGCTAGCAAGCATGGCCTCAGCATCCTCAAAGAGGGTGGCTTTGGGAAACCTGGCGAGCAATGCATCTCGAGCAGCTTTTGAAGGGTCGGCAGCAAAGAGCTCGACGTCATGTCCAAGGCTTTGCGCCGCGACACCATGTCGCCATGCAATAGAACCAGCTCCATAAAGGTAGATTCTCCATGGGGAGGTAGTTCCATTCGAATTGACCATATTGTAAAAAGTGATGTGCAATTATGATAGAGGGGCTTTGCAAGATTGCTTGAGGAAATTCGGCCTTCAGCCAGTCACGTTGCGTGAGAGCCCGAATCAATGGGGAGCAATAACCGCGTAGATGTAATGCAAACGCACCCAATCTTTCCAGCCGATATCAAGAGTATCATTCAGGATCAACTCTTTTCGATTTACCCATCGCAATCCATTCCGATTCTCCGATCATCGTGTCATGATGATTACAGGCGACGGTTCCTATCCTTTCGAGCTCCGTAGGAGTTAAATGCCTGCCCCTGACTCAGCGGTCCAGACCCGAAGATACCAGGACCCTGAATCTGGAGTTCAGACTAGAAATTGCGGGCCGGATAACCGTATGTCTCATGCATATGCACATCTATACGGATGTGTCTATCTCCGATGATAAACCCGCTAACGCGCGTACAATCGCGACATCTCGCGTTTATACGCTCGCAGTCTACATTTGTATCTCACTGCATAAGACGGCCCGCTGCACCGATCGTTTAGCGCCGCGTTGCATTTGGCACAGCTTACGAAGGCTGTTCAAACAGGAAGGATTTCTTGCCATGTAAGACTTGAGGGATGGGGGCGAAATTTTGAGAGTCTGGGTCAACAAGAGGTCAGTTACGGCAAATTCCACGGGTACTTGCCTCACGCGATGTGGATGTGTACAAATTTTGGTGATGGAGAGAAGTATTTATTTACTGTTGAAAACTGCGTGATCAAGGCCTCTCCATCTTGTTAGGGGCTATTAAAGAGTCAGCATCAAGCGGCAAACTCATCCGCATCGAGGCTTGTACCCACTTTGCCTACCTAGGTACTCAACATGGCTGAACTCCCAGAGGTTAATGGATCTCTCAAGGTCCTGAAAGTCGGAATCATCGGCTTAGGAGAGATTGCTCAGGTACTTCAATGCCCATCTTGTTTTACAGAAGATGCTGATAATCCCTCACTACAGGTGTCACACATCAATGTGCTAAACAATCTCTCCAGTTACTACCAAATCACTTACATCTGTGATGTGTCCCAACAAGCCCTAGACCATTGCAGTAAGAAGATTGCTGGAGGAGCACCCAAAACGACAACTAGTGCAGAGGAGCTCATCACTTCTCCCGACACTGACGTCGTCGTCATCTGCAACGTGAACGCATTTCATCCTGCACAGGCAATCTTGGCCCTTCAGCACAACAAGTATGTCCTTGTTGAAAAGCCTCTCGCGTTGAACTATCGTGACCTGGATGCGATCATCGCCGCAGAGAAAACCTCAGAAGCGAAAGTCTTTGTAGCATACCAGAGACGATATGCCGAGGCTTTCCTAGATGCGTTGAAGGAAGTTGAGAGCATGGGCAAGATAGAGTACATACGGGTCAGAGGTAAGTTGCCAATGTGTTGATACGCCGAGACATCAGCAACTGACATTAGCAAGACATTATTGGACAAAACAGCTCCTTCGTCAACCAGTCTGGCATTTTTCCAAAGAAGTATGACGACTTCTCCAAGGAGGCGACGGCAGAGATGCATTCGACTGAAGAAGAGATGGTCAAGACAGCAATTGTTGACGAATGTGGAGTTAAAGCAACACCAGAGGCAATGTCGTTGTTCAGGCTATTCACGGGGTAAGTCACGTTGTCGCCCAGCTCTTGGCGCAAGATAGTATACGCCACTAACATTTGATGTTCCCCTCATAGACTTGGCGTTCACGACTTCTCTGCTTTGCGTGAGATAGCCGGCATGCCCAAACGAGTTGTCGGCGCATCCCTCAGCTTGCCAATTTGGAACGTCCTCTTCCAGTATGAGGGCTTCCCCGTCATGTACGAGTCAGGTATTATCGATGTGCCTAGATTCGACGCTCACATCGAGATTTATTCTCGACAAAAGATTGTGCGCGTCGATTACGATACCCCGTATGTGAAGGGGCTTCCTGTCACTATGACTATTAGGGAGAAGATCGACAGTGCCAAGGGTGATTGCTACCAGGAACGTACAATCAGGAAGACGTACGAGGATCCTTTTACTCTCGAGTTTTTGGACTTTTATAATTGTGCGGTCAACAAGACGTGTCCCAAGACTTCGGCTGTGGATGCAAGGGAAGACATGGATCTGATCAAGATGATCATGCGGGCTGCCTACTCTTGACGCATCTTGCATGTTGGTTATTTCATCCCTAGTCAAACTCGAGTTACTCGTTGCATACATAGAGCAATGCAAATGTATAGTTCCTTAGCTCCAGCACTGAATAGGAGAAACGAGTCGGCATTTATATCAGCCCAGTTCTCAGTTCTTCCATCCAATCTCCAACATCTCTTTAGCCGACACAGTCTTGATGTCAGGGAAAATGTCATTTAGACTACGCTCAGGCTTAAAGTCGAACTGTCCTTCATCGAAAAGAAGTCCAAAAGTGGCAAGCATTCCTTGCAGTGCCTCCTTGGGCATATACTCATAGGCGTAGACGTGGCCAGGAAGCTCGGTGATCTTGCCTGACTTGAGTAGTTCTACAGAATCATGAGTCTTTTTGAACTCGGTTCCTTTATCGTCCTAAGTTAGCGGGTCTCGGTCTGAGTGTATTGAAATGGACACTTACCTTGGACTTCTTCAGCAAGCTCGAGAAACTTGTTGAGTGATAGTTTAGTTCCAATGACGTAGGATTCCTTCTCCCACTTGTCCAAAGTCAATAGTGCCGCTGTGAACTTCGCGACATCCTGACTGTACGTGAACACAACTGGGGTGTCTCCGGAACCTGGAATGGCGGCTTCTTTGGAGGCCGGATCGATGAACAGGGTCATGGGACCAAGGTAGGACTTGACCTTGGGCATTCCCCAGTAGTCTAGGAAGAAGCCATTGCAAACAATGGTCCACTCGAGATTGGTCCCTTCCAACTCGGCCATGGCCGCCAGCTTGGCTTGAGCGGCAGGGAACCAGGATTGACTAAGAAACAGTCAGATACAAGTCTAGTGCTGGGAAGAGGCTAGGCGTACTCGGGGCGGTATTTAACTCCAAAGACGCTGGGGATGAATCGGCGTGTGACGCTCGAAGCTTCAGCAGCATTGATGAGAGCCTTCTCGGCGTCTGGGGGAGCAAGACCTCCAAGGGCTGAAATGACGGTATCAACCTTGTTTTCTTCCAAGATTGAGACGAGTGCATCGACAGTTTCATAGTCTGTTGCGATGACACGGGCGCCTAGGCGCTCTTCCAGCTCAGCATTTGACTAGACGAGGTTAGTGTCGGTTCTTCAATGTTTGGGTATGTCAACAGATTGTCAGCAGATCGTTGAACTAGCCTTGCGTCCGAGAACGATGACCTTGAATTCTCCTTGTTCCACAAGAGCCTCAACGATGGCTCTTCCAATGCTACCAGTACCACCAGCCACAAGAACAGTCGTCATTTTGATGAGTTGAAAAGGTTGGGATTTGGATGTCGTCGATAATTCAATGTTTAAACAGGAAATAACATTTGAAATGGCACGATATTCTCTTTTAACTACCTCTATTCTCATTCCATCCCTCAAAGCCTCCGCACTCATGAATAATCATCAACTTCTCCCACCCGGCACTCTTCTTTGCATTGACTTCACAACAGTAAAGTTGAGTGTAGGGTGACTAACCCCATCCCGGAACTGTCCAAAATAGGAAAAGCCGAAATCCCACATCCCACATGGTTCAACCCCCCTGCAAAAGCCAAGATCCCACATGGCGCGTCTTTCTCGATGCTTGTCAAGTTTAATCCCACATCCCACATGGTGAATGATTCTCTCCCTTTCAACTTGCATTTTCTCGGACTCGTCAACTTCCCGTCTTCCGATGTCTGCTGATCCATCTCGATTTTACTGTACTCATGCGGGATGTGCCCGGTCGTACAAGAAAAGGGAGCATCTGTTACGTCATGAGAGGGATCATTTGAATCTACGCCAATTTGCTTTTCCATCATGCCCCTCCACGTTTAATCGAAGGTGTGTGTTTTAACGTTATCATATATTGTCAAATACTGAACCTGCTTAGTGATCTGCTCAAACGGCATCAGGCCATCAGTCATCAGGGTGAGGAGACTGCTGAGCGGATAGAGGAGGGAGGAGCATCGAAAGAGGCCGAGCCTAAACAGAGTGAAAACTCGTTTATTAAGCTTGACTTTTTGCTTAACAAAGGACTCTCTGGATTGAATCTTTCTTCAAATCCAACAACCGAGTTACTTCAAGATTCATCTCGGAGCGAGCTTGAAAAGGCGTACTTCCTCCACTTTCACCCACACTGGCCTCTCTTGCATAAAAAGGCCTTCTTCCAGTCACAGAGTTACCAAGAGTTGACAGCAGCGGTATTGACAGCTGGACTATGGGTTCTCGGTACTCCAGAAACGAGAGACAAGGCTCGGTTTTATCACGATGCCTTGCTCAAGGTTCTTGATGCGCAACTTGTGAGTCTTACGACTCTGATGCATCATGACATTCTGACCAGTGGGTAGTTCAAGTTTCATGAATCCTTCAAAGACTCGCCTGGGACTCGGCCCGAGTTTCTCGCTCCGTTCAAGGTACTTCTTATTGCATTGATCCTATCGACATATCGGGGAGCAGAGACATTCCCCTCGGCTATAATCAATAGCAAGCATGTGTGGCAACTATTCGACACCATGGGCGTTTATGATCAAGAGACAATCAACGAGAAGAACACAAATCCCATAATCCGCGAGGGTTACCAACGGTAAGCTGTCGTCTTTATACAGTTTATACACAGGGCTGACGGAGATAGTCTTGCACTCCTCCACTTCAAAGTCCACGTTCATCTCAACTCTCTTCTAATGACCCACTTTCCACAATTCAAGCCGTTTGACTATTTGACTCCTAGTATGCTCAAAGTAGAAATACCCTCTCCAACCTCGTGTTGGGATGGTGAGGACGCAACATTTCCACGAGAAGAACGAACGGTCGATACGGTCGCTGATTTAGTCGTGAAATGTACCGACTTTACATGCGTGTCGGAACTTATAGCTTGGGACTTTTGTCTAGGGATGGTCATAGGGTGTTACTTGGTGAGGCCGGCGGATGAGGGGCATCGTGACCTGATAAAGCGGTTGGATCCCTTTTTATTCACACATCTACTTCGTTCTGCAGACAAAGGATGAGAGGACGGATACTATAAACAAGAAGCATTTCGTTGGTAGAATATTATTCGTATTACTCGAGGAGAATGAAAAAAGATTTATATATGAAAAATCATAGTCAGCCTCGACATGTTTTCACCAAGAAGCCCAATATTGAAGAGATGCAATCTACCTAGTCCCTATATCCTCCCTGATATCAAAGCTCGAGCCTTGTCTAGTCCAGTCGGAGCTTCGCGCGGAGATAAGACCCGCAAAGGCCGAGAACCTTGGCCATAAGAGTGCAAACGATTTTAACTTTACTCGACAAGCTTAACATGGGATATTGGCCCACAACAGTGGGCGCTGACCAAGCTTATCGAGAAATAGCACTTGGAGGGCTTGATGTTATCCCGAACGCTGGTTATGCTCAGCTTCATGGAGGAGGGATATTTCCCCGTCGGCATCATTATAGTCTTCCTCCTCCCGGTCCAAGTTCGATATAAAATAGTATAAATAAACTTACCTCCCTCCACTTCTAACCATCCAACATCCTAACAAGACACTCAAACAACCAAGACATCACCTCAACAGTCACAATGGCATCCAAGTCGATCTACCTCACCGCCGAAGGCGAACTCGTCGTTCAATCCGTCACGGAGAAGTACACTCCCCAGGAATCGGAGTGTCTCATCAGAGTCAAGTACTCGGGCATCAACCCATGCGATCTCAACTTCTTCTACATGGGTCTGAACTCCTTCGTCACCGGCTTCGAGCTATCTGGTACTGTTGAGCAGACAGGTCCAAACTCACCCTTCGCCGTGGGTGACACCGTCTGCGGTATTGCTCCCGTTGCCTTTCCGAAGCCGACTTCGCTAGGAACACACCAAGATTTGGCCATCGCCAAAACTGACCTCCTCTACAAGGTACCGGAAGGTCTTTCGCTGAAAGATACCGGTGTCATCTGTATGGCAGCTCACACCGCCGTCGATGCCCTGTTCAACAGCCTTGAAGTTGGCTTTCCTGCAGCAGGCATCTCCGGTCTTGATCCAGCTGGAAAGGGAATTCTTATCTGGGGAGGAGCCAGTAGTGTTGGAAACATGGCCATCCAAATCGCTAAGGCTGCTGGTTTCGAGTTCATCTTTGCGACAGCCTCGGCCAAAAACCACGAAACTCTCAAGCAGCTTGGAGCTACGCACTGCTTTGACTACAAGAGCCCCACCATCGTGGAGGATATTCAGGACATGCAAAAGACACTTGGTGTAAAGCTGAGCATAGCTTTCGACACGGTTGGAAAGGGCGCCATGGGCCATGCCTCTATTGATGGAGAAAGCACCCCCTCGTTGACAAAGAGGGCTTTGTTGGGCGATGAATCCGAAGAGATTCGACTTGTCTGCACCCTTCCCGTTGCGACGGATCCAGATTACAAGTTTTGCACCTCGTACCGTCCTAGCGGTAGTCTCACGGCCATGGGAGGCCCTCAGGATCCAGAGACGCCAAAGCGTGTCCGAAAGGTCATGGACTATCTCTCGGAGACGGCGGATAGAGCTGTAAAGCTGCCGGTTGTTACCACTGTGGTGGGAACTGAGGCGGGTATCGAGGCGATCAAGCGGGTTGCCCGTGGGGCTGCAAGCCAGGAGAAGTTGGTTCTTGAACACCCCCTTCAAGGTTAGGTGATGCGCGTATAGTTGGTATTAGGACAATTAGGAAGCACTAGATTATACAGGACTACCTAAGCTATGAGACATCACTTAATATACACCCTATACTCGCAACACGACCTTAGCTTAACAACCTCGAGTGATCGAGAAAGTCGGACATGACGACTAAATTCCCGAATCTATCTAAATCCAAAGCACTAGCAGGAGAGATACTCCCAGGCCAAGAAAACTGCCCGTGACCCTGTTTGCAGATGAGGAGCCCACGACAGCGAGCGTTGGCTTAGCAACTCCAGATCCCTCAGAACTATGTGGCGCAACCACAACAGCTCCCGTGACGGTAATCTCAGGACCACCCAAAGTCAAAGTAGTTCCACTATAGATAGCGACAGTAGCAGGAGCATACGTAGTTTGGTCGTCTGTGACTCCAGCGGCTGGAACAGCGTAGGTGGAAGTCTTGCCGGAGCCGACGTCAACGACCTCGAGGCCAGCGGTTCCAAGACTGACAATCTGTTCGCCAGTCATGGTGGAGACGACACGTCCGGAATACTCGGTAGGATCAATTTCGGAGTAGCCATCATTGGGATTGGAGTTCTGGTCGTTACCGGAGGAGCTGTCCCCGTCAGACCCTGGTGCGGATGGGGACTGCGGGTGGTTCACAGATGAGTCGGCGTCTTCTGAGTCATTCTGGCCAGCGTTGGCATCAGAATCCTTAGAGGAGGTGCTTCCTGAAGGAGTGTTGGTGTTCTCATCCTGGCCGGCAGTGGCCTCAGAGTCCTCTGAGGGGTTACTTCCCGAACCAGCGTTGCTGTTCTCGGCCTCAGACCCAGGTCGTGAGCCATCGGCACCAGAACCCTCGGAGGGGTTGCCTCCTGAGCCAGACTTGGTGTCCTCTCCCTGAGCGCCAGGCTGTGCATCATCCTGGCCGGCATTGTCATCAGAAGGAGTGCTTGGTGAAGCAGCATCGTTATCCTCTCCCTCAGAGCCAGCTTGCGAGTTATCCTGACCGGCATCAGAATCCTTGGAGGGTGTGTTTGGTGAAGCAGCCTGGGTATTCTCCGCCCCAGAGCCGGATTCCTTCGTCGTCTTGCCCCCCTGGTCACCTCCATCGCCACCTGGAGTCTCCTTCTCACCCTCTGCCTCAGTCTTACCAGGTTCTGGCTTTTCTTCTTCCTCCTCTGGGGCATCCTTGGTAGGTTCTGGGTTGGAGGGTTCCGCTTTGGTCGGTCCTGGTTCAGGGGCAGCCGTGGCCTTGGTTGATGCAGCTGTTGTCTTTGGCTTGTCATTGTCCGCCGTTGTTGCTGTAACAGGAATCAAGTTGTCAAGAGGCTTCACGGCATATGGAGGGTCGAAGAGTCCAAACTTGTTGTTTTTGATACCACAATGCTTCCAGTAAGGATATCCCCATCGCTTCGCTTCGATGGGGACAGCTAGGAAGGGGTTGCAGCGAGTATCATCATCCTTGACAGGGGCTATTTGGGTTGCCAGATGGGACCTGTTGTAGTTGCCGTCGCAGTCTATTCCCAAGTCGCTGAGATACAGTTGTCGAGTCTCTCTTCGTGCGGTCGTGTCTTGGGAGTTGCTGTAGGGCACAAGGGTTGAAACCTGATCCAGATCAAAGCCGAAGATTGCTCGGCTGGTTGAGGGTCCAAGGGGACCACATTCATTCCAGCCGTATAGGGTGTTGACAATCATGTAAACAGACGGAGAATAGCTATTATCATTAGCCGGCGGCTTTAGTGATGCCTGGATCAACTTGGACCTACAACGTGTAGTCGGTTTCGGTGTCGACGAATGTAGATGGGTACGAGTGGTTGCCAGTGGTTGGCCAGTAGATTAGATCGACAGTACCAGCATACCTACTCAGGGGTTAGCGGACCATACAACTTGTTTGACGTGTCTACCGACAGGCTACAGTAAGGAGAGTTCCAGAGAGTCTGGCCATCAGTTGTGTTGATGTATGAACAGGTGTTGATTGTGATGCCGTTCTCGTCGATGGATGGGGCTGAAGTGATCGCAGAGGTTTCAGTTTCTGTTGTAGTGATACTAGCTGTCGAGTTCGACGGTGTAATGGCAACAGCTGCAGAAGTTAGACACCCATTATTCTGGCTCGACGCGAGATTTCCATACCGTGAGCATGCTGAGCCCCGACGGCCAATAGCGCCATGAACGTCCACATCTTGAGAATAGAACCAATGTCGCAAGAAAACGCAAATCGAACAAAATCAACAACTTGAGAGCGAGTGAAAGTAAAGAGTGGCCTGGCCTTGATGGTATAACTGAACCAGAAGACCGAAAGTAAAGAGCGACGGTGATCTCAGCAAACTCAATAGCTAAGCGAAGTCCAGGACCGACAAAGGGAAATGCTCCGGTAAAGAGAACGGATAAAGGAGTCTCGTCCGCCAGTCCGGGGTTATTTACTGCTGCCTGTTGGTCAAGATGCGAGGAGTGTCAATGGTGGATACTGCGGCTGAGAATATGGGTTAGTGAAGTGACAGCCTCCACCAGGCTCTGACCGCCACACAGCCTGATCTGATGCCCCCCCCTGAAGGGTCGGAGATTCACATCAAGCTAAGCCCTACGCCCGGTTAACGTGAGTTGACAGGCTTAGGGGTTAGTGATTTGGGGGCCAGAAACGTGAGACTACTATCAATCGAGGCTCTTGCTAAGCTATTACAAACAAACAACAACATTACATCCAGACCCATGCTGCATGCCTGCCTGACGATGTTGGGTTTTAATCCCTCATGTATCAATAACTGCAGCTTTTGGTGTTGCGGCTGTTGGCTTAATGTCGACATCGCAGATAAGAAGAAAACCCGCCTCGGTTAACACCGACAAGGGGGGTTCCAAGACAGCCACACCAGTTTCTAGTGCTGATTCTGGACAAGTAAAAGCGGCCATATGGACGCGAAGGAACACACCTTCTGCGGCGCGGGTTTAAATTACATCCATGCCAAGCCTATGCAAGCTGGCGGGTTAACTTCTTACCCCTGGGATGGTGCATGCCGACAGCCGAGCCTGATTTTCTGCCCTGGAGTCAGGCTCTCGTGTTGGGATGGAAATCTTTGAATTTTGTTCTGTTCTTCTTTAGCATCAAAAGGGGCAAATATGTCGTCACGGTGCCATCATTTGGCAGCTGTAGTAGTGAGTTTCCTATTGGCCTCATTGCCAGTTTGTCGAGCCAGCAGCCCTTCAGCAATCGTCATCCCCCCAAGCCAATACTTGTGAGTTTCTTATGCGCGAGCTGAAAGGAAAATCTTGACTTAACATGTACCCAGTGAGGGGAATGATGGCCCGTGGAGTAGCTTCAACGTCCGAGTCGGTACAACACACCAAGATGCCCGAGTTCTTGTGTCCACAGCCGCACCCGAGACGCTGGTGATTCTCTCGGAATACGGCTGCTCAGAAAGAATATTTGAGGATGTCCCTACGAACTGTGCTGTCTCGCGAGGCAATTTATTCAACCCAAACGAGTCCTCGACCTGGCACAATCTTGGCATTTTCGGCATCAATGATGGAGAAGTCGGTCTGGGGGCAAATCTGGGATATCAACAGCCGGCGCAATTTGGCTTGGATGTCCTTGGTGTCGGCCTTGTGGATGGAAGTGGAGGTATCACCTTGAAGAATCAAACTGTTGGTGGTATTGCTACAGCATCTCCATTCTATTTGTGAGCCGTGACTGTCTCTGATGCAGTTCCTGATAGCTAACTTTGGTCTAGAGGAATCTTTGGCATCAATACGCAGCCGTTGAACTTTACATCACTTGGCAACTTTTCTTCACCTTCCTTCATCACCACTCTTAAAGATCAGAAGCGTATCCCATCTCTCAGCTGGAGCTACACCGCAGGCGCAATATACCGTGAGTGGCTTGCTCCGCTACATGTGTTGATTATTAACATGCTCTAGGTCTGAAAAAGGTTTATGGTCAATTGATCTTCTCCGGCTACGATACCTCTCGTTTCACCGAAAATGCCGTTACCTTCACCATGGCCGACGATATCACCCGTGATCTCGTGGTAGCGCTTCAAGCCATTACCTACAGCGGTTCTGATCAGGCCTCTCTCCTACCTTCACCCATCAACATTTACATTGACTCTACCGATCCCAATATCTGGTTACCAAAGTCAGCCGTCAAAGCCTTTGAATCCGCATTCGACCTCACCCTCGATGAAGACACCAACCTATACCTAATAAACGACACACACCACAACTCGCTTCTCAAGTCGGATGCCGAGGTCTCCTTTCGCTTGTCAGATGTTCTCGATGGCGGTGATACCGTCACGATCACGCTGCCTTACCAGGCATTTGCGCTCAGAGCAGAATATCCATTGGTAGAGAAGAGTAGTTATTACTTTCCTCTCAAGCTGGCCGACAATGAGTCACAGTACACGCTTGGACGGACCTTTCTGCAAGAAGCGTGAGCCATTTCCAGACACGGCTATTTTTTTCACTGAGACTGACGGTAGTTTAGGTATCTAACGGCCGACTACGAACGACACGTGTTTAATGTATCACAGTGCACCTGGGATGGAGGAGCAGAGGAGAATCTCGTGACCATCTTTTCCAAGAGCTCTGAGTCCAATTCGAATCCCGATGACGGAAAGAATTCAGACCCATCAGATGACTCTTCCGGCGACATGGCACAGAATTCACTGAGCACTGGTGCAATCGTTGGCATTGTTATTGGAGTCGTCGCTGCGATCGCTGCCGTCGTAGCCGTCTTAATATTCCGGAGACGTCAGCAACGCGCAAAGCAGCCGCAAAAAGAGGAAACTCATACCGTCGCAGACTCTCCCGGATTCGACTCTGGCAAGGCAGAGTTACATGCGGATGCTATCCCACACACGGAACTAATGGGTGACATTCATCACATCCATCAACTACATTCTGACTCGAAAGAAGATGTAGGCCAGACGAGGAGGAGTTCTCCGATGTATGAACTAGTGGGGAGCGAGGTGCCAAAAGTTCCGGCAGAGTATAGCGTTCAGCCATCTCCGGCTCTATCAGTGGTTGATGGTGTAGAAGGAGATGGGCGTTCAATCACTCCTTTAACGAAAAACAGCAGCAAGAAGTCTAACGATCGTGAGATTCCCAAGGGATGAACCGGTCGTTCTGGGTTTATGTTGGCAGAGGGGATGCTGGCGTTGATCTGGAACCGGGTATGTCATTTAGCCGCAAGGGCAAGTCTATATCTATCTTTCTTTCTTTGTGCACCTAATCAAACACGTCCATTACATATCTCACATTCCTCTGCTCATCAAACCACTTCTTGGCCTCCTCAAAACCCATCTCGCCCCCGGATCTCTTTTCCATCTCAGACTTGACCTTGATCATGACCTCTCTTACCGAATCAGCCATCGCCCTTGAGCCACACACATACACGGTAGCTCCCTTCTCCCAGAGTTCAATAAAATCTTCCTTGTCTTGCCAGATCCGATCTTGGACATATCTGCATCCGTCTCCATGTCGGCTGTACGCTCGATGCACACCTACTGCACCAAGTTTCTCCCACTCATCGAATTCGTCGCGGTATAGGTCATCTTGGTCAGGAGAGCGGCAGCCGAAGAAGAGCAGAGCTGGTGCTAGTTTGCGACCTGATTCGATCATGATGGCTCGTTGCTGGATGAAACCTCTGAACGGTGCAAGTCCTGATCCCGCGGCGATGCAGATTATCGGCGTCTGTTCTGGGTTTGATGGCAAACTGAAAGCAGCAGGCGATGAACGAATGGCTACTTGCAGGGTGTCGCCATCAGCCAGCGAATCAAGATAAGAGGTTGCAACACCGTTATATGTGCCCTGGCCTGACAAAGCTGGCCCTTTGAGGACCGAAAAGGTGATTGTCGCGAGAGACTGGTTCCATAGTGGAGATGAGGAGATGGAGCTAGAAGGAGAAGTCAGTAAGCAGCAGAGCGACATGAGAATTGGGTACTTACTATTGACGAATCCGTATGGATGGCAACATCTGCAAAAAGTCTCCGATAGGCAGGTCAACAGAGGGATATCGTTCCAGGATTTCCAGAACTGATACACGCTTGTTGCTGATCTCTTCGACATAGGCTTCCTCGGAGAGAGAGGTCAGAGCAGTCTTAGTCTCTGCCTCAGATGCAGCCTCGGCGATGGCAAGAAGGTTCTTTCACAGTTAGCCCGGTTCCTGGCCTGTCTGTCTATCTCTGGTCTTTTACTTACCCTCTTTGTGGCCGGCTGCGAAAGCTCAACGTAGGAGCTCAGCACATCCAGTGCTGATACAGACGTGTCCGTTGGGAGTACGGTTGGCGTACTGCTCGAAATCTCAAAGTGTGCATCCATCGGGAGTTTGAACCTCCTCAACGCCCGACGAACAACTTCCTGTGGATTAATAGGCAGAACGGCAAGATAGTCTCCTGCTGTATACTGAGTGCCCTCAGGCAGTTGTACCTCAATGTGCTTCTTCTTGGACTTTGCGTCATTGCCGCTCGTGAGCGTCTTGGCCTCGACAACAGTCGCCTCCTTGACATCTTGGCGAAGCGTAAGAGTCCTAAAGTTGGAGCTTTTGACACTCAGTCCCTTTCCCGTAGAATTCTTCTTGGACTCAGAGTTGTATCGCGCCTCAAGAGCAGGCCACAGAATCTTATCCTCCCATGCCTCAAAGTCACTAAAGACCATATTCTCAGATGCATCTGTAAGACCAATGTCGACGATCCGAGTAGCACCAAGCTGCTCAAGAGTACGGTCCACGAGCTTGGGGATGCGGTGGAAGGTCTGGACCCAGTCCTTGTGACCACAGCCAAAGACGGCGTATGAGACATCCTTGAGTGGCTTGGTTTCTTGGTCAGTCTTCTCAACCCAGGCAACGAAATGACCAGCGTTATCGGGAGGTTGGCCTTCGTAGGATGCTGTAATGATAACAACAGGTTGATCTGTGGGCAGGTTTCCATTTGCCGTGTCGAGGCAGTCAATCTTGGTGACGTGGAACCCATGCTCTACAGCATCAGTGGCAACTCTCTGTGCTAAAGACTCGCATGTTCCACTATTTGATCCGTACAGGACCGTCATAGGGACACCATCTTTGGCGTCGGCAGACTTGCCATTCACCCCATTCGCCTCTTCTGTTGTAGAAACAGGTAAACCGGCCAGACGTCGCTCAAGAGTCGTCGGCGTGAGGTTATCCCTTAGGATCGCTCGCATGTGCATATCCTTGGGCTTGATAGTCAACGTCTGCTTGAAGCCGAGCTCGTAGCTAGGATCAAGTACAAAGTTGAAATTCTGCAGGAGCATGACCATGACGAGTAGAGCTTCCTGCCAAGCAAAGGGCCTTCCGATGCAGGCTCTCATGCCATTTCCAAAGGGTTTCCACGAGTTGGGGAATTCCTTGTTTAGCCTGGCAAAGTTTTCGTCAAACATACGCTCTGGCTTGAATTCGTTTGCATCGTCGCCGAAGACCGTAGGATCCAGTTGTGACTTGGCAAGGAGGTTGAGAATGGTTTCTCCAGCTTTGACGGGGTATTTGCCCCCAAGCAGGGTATCCTCGAAAGCTTCGACAGTGAAGAGGGGAATGGTGGCGTTGAGGCGAAGGGTTTCTCTCAGAACACCATTCAGATACGGGAGCTTGGAGAGGTGTGCAACCTGAATGGGCCCTTTGCCGACGACTTGATCCACCTCTTTCTGAGCAAGCTGGTAGGCATCCGGGTGTGTAAGAAGCTGATAGAAAGCGAACGAAAGAAGTCCCGAAGTGGTTTCGTGTCCTGCGATGAGGAAGGTGATCAAGTTGTCCATGATACTCTCGTCAGTCATCTTCTTGCCGGTTTTCGTATCAACACCCTCAAGCATCGCTGTCAAAAGGTCCTTTCGCGTACTTCCACCCGCTTTTCGTGCGTCGAGAACCTCCTTGGCTGTACTTCTCATGGTTTCGATATCCTGCTGATACTTTCGGTCGCGCTCACGGTAGACGATTCCAGGGAGAGGCAGTCTTCGAGGCTTTTCTCCAGCCTCTGTGAGAAAATCACCCATTGCTTCGATAAACGGGTGCAGGACTGGGGAGTAGTAGCTGTTGAATCTGTAGCCCATGGAACACAAGGCCAGTGTGTCGAGAGTTAGGCGAGTAAAGTCGTCTGTCACCATGATGGGAGAATCTGGTCCGTATCGCGCCCACTTGAGGGCCAGTTGAGAGGCGATGTCGTGCATTTCGTCAAACATGCGCTGGATAGACAAGGGACCAAAAGCTGGCATCAGCACTCTGTGAGCGATGCCCCAGTTCTCCTCGCCGAGTTTCGCCTGCGTTCACGTTAGAGGGTACTCTCTCACTGCTATCGGGTTACTACTTACAGTGAAAAGTCCATCGTGAACTCCTTCTCGGATTTCCTATCGAATATCAGTCTCAATCTGACTGGCTAATAACAGATCATGATTTACCGTGAGCGCTGAATTGACACACTTCTTGAAACGCTTCTCATTGCACGTCTCGTTGACCAAAGCTTGCGTAGAAACGATGACGACAGTTCGTCCGGGGAATTTCAATCGGTAGATCTCGCCTTGCAATAAATGGTTAGCTGATTTGCTTGCTCTTCATTCGCAAGGCTAAACTCACCATGCTGTTCAGCAAGCGACACCATAGACCCCAATGGGAATTCAGGATCAATTGATTTAATATTGCCTAGCAGAGGCAAGCCGGAAGGCGTCGGAATCTCAATCGTCTCAACCATGATGTTTGGTTTAAAAATGAAAAAGAGATCGTTATTTCCGCAATCTTTTATGCAACAGACACGAAACCCCTGGATCAAAGTTTTCTTGGTGCCTCGGCACATTGCAAATGCATTGGCCAGTGCCCTTTTTCAAAACTTGTTATCTTCCCTAGCTCAACAAGAAGAGCCTCATCATTTTTATCGGTGGTATAACCCATGAAAGCAATATCTCCGGTTTCGTATTGACGTGTCGGTCTAATTTGTTGGGTCACCTCCGATGTGGGTTCCACTTTGTCCCGGAGTGCCGAGGTCGAGGGGGCGATCATCGGAGTTTTCTAGAATGTTACCAAAAGACATAAAGTCCGGGCCTTGGCGAGATATGATCCCTTTTTATTTGCGGTGTTTCTTCCGAGGTTGGAAATCATCCCCGAGATAATGATATCTACCACTTCCAACCCAATGGCATCATGACGAACACCGAAATCAGACCCTAGGAAGAATCTCCTGAAAAGTCATCAGGTATGAAAGTCGCAAAAGGCGTCCAAAACGCCGAAAAAATCCCAGTCGACGCAAAATCGTACCCCTCAGAATCATCAAGCCATTGCGCACTCTCAATCCCCTGTGTCTCAGGCACAATAGTCGGATCTCTTGAAACAGCCTCACCTTCTCTTCGACTCTTTTCAACCATGTTCCTCGCACGGTCGAAAAGCGTGTACGCCGCGTCGGCGGAGATATAAGACTTGCGCATTTCATCAAGAGCTAGCATGCAGAGTGCTAGGTTATGCTTTGCTAATTGACTAGTCGATTGCTTTGATGATGTTAGTTCAAGTAGGTGTACTTGCATTGGCGGACCAAGGGAAAGGACTCTGGTGGACCGTTAGTGGGACAGTATGACAAGGTTGAGGGCACTTACGCAATTGTCTGAGAGAACTTGATCAGATCCTCCGCCATCATCGAGTTAACAGCACTGGTTGCATCAGAAGCCGCGGCCCGAAGCTTATTGTTTGCAAACGTCTGCCAGGAGTTGACATTATCTGCAGGAACCCCTTGTGGCGGTTCACGGAGGAATGGCCGGTAAAGAGCTATGATTGCCGCCCTACACTGATTTAGCTTGTGTCGTATTCACAATCTCATAAGACTCACTGAATATGAAGCCGAAACTGATATAGATGGGATGCTAGAACTGGACTTTGGTCATAGTTTCCGTCCGGAAACCAGTTGACACGAATCTCATTCTCATCTCTCGCAATGTCGTCTCTCGAAGGCTTTGCTCCTTTGATGGCATAATTGGTCGACAGTATTCTTCCCAAGACACGAGTTGCTCTAATCAGGCCTAGCCACATCCCAAGCAAGGTTCCAAGTTGCCCGGGTAGGTAGCCCTGATACTCTGGTGAACACACGGGGCTGGTGTCACATGGTCCAGGCATCGGAGTCGAGCAATGATCCAGAGAGATCCTCAATGGTCGACCCTGGCCCAATGAGAGCCATACTTCGCGGTAATAGATGCACCACCAGAGACGACGCCATGATGGTTGAATGCCCTCACGTGCTGGGGGTGTGAGCATGTGAAGGCCGATGGTATGTGAAAGACTAATGGCGATGCCGTTCCAGTGCCAGGGGCCCATACGATCCTCGGCATTGGCGTAAAAGTGTCCCATGAGAAACACAGACTGAATTAGTGTAATCTTGCTTTTCTCATAATCTGCATCATACAAGGCCTATAAGATTCTTAGCAAATCCGAGTCAAGGGTAGATAGGAGCACTGTGAAGCTTCAACGTACCTTGGCTCGCTGATATGCCGTCCGCTTGAACGCAAGCTGAGAGTCATAGAAACTTTCCGCAAATAAACTGTCGTCAACGAACTGAGGGCTGTCAGAGCTGCTCACGATCGATACTCGGAAAACATACACTCGCAGCAACCACAAACATGCTCCACAAAAGCAACAAGCTAAGATGACCTTTGCTGTACTTGTTGAGAAAGTCCTCGGGGTCCAGTACCGGCTCAAATGGATGAGCATGGTGGAAGTAAGCCTTGACAAGCGCTTCTCTTAGCACACGGGAGGGCAAAGAGAAGCATCCTTTAAACCGAAGGTACTGTATCTCCTCTGGTCGGAGAGACTCCATGGAAGGCATAGCCACGAAAGCATGGTTGCTATTTGTTGACCTTTGGGGCTTGCAGATGTCGATTACGAAAGCAGGGCCTCTTTTGTCGCCTATGTCTTGTCAATCCTACTAGTTGTCAAGGTTGATGAACGGATTTACCTGGGTAGAAGGGTACTCGGTCGCCGTGGCTCTCACCCTCTTCAAGACTCTCGGCCCATGCTGAAGTGTCATTGGCGATGGCAGATGAAGCCGGTGTATCAAAAGTTTCGATTGGCTCTGGACGGTTGGCTTCTGTGGGTGGAGCTATGGCGGCTTCGTAACTAGCGACCTCATGGCCGATGGTGATGGTTTCCCGACTGGCTTCATCAGGAGAGTGATTTTGAGTCCGAGGCAAGTGGCTCGGTGGCACATGGTCATCTATCTCTCCAGATTGCTCCCATTGGGATTGCTGATAGTCTGTTGCTACAACAACAGTGCCTTGTTGTGGGCTCTCGGTTTGCGACGTAGGGACTTCTGGGGTTGATTGCGAGGGCCCGGGACTATCTTGCGCAGGCATCTCAGGCAAAAGATCCGTGTTTCTATACCCAATCAGCAACTTTCATCATCTCCGATTATAGACATGCTTGCCTTCTCCGCTTTCGGCTCTGTATCTCACAAACGACGTTGTCGACGGCACAGTTGGCGCACGGGGGTCCGGACAAGGTGACAGTGCACCTGACCTTGCGAGCATTACAAGCCTTACAGGCTACGTGGGCCCGCCTATGTGGTCTTTCATTGCTTAGCGGCATCGCGTCTATCGCCTTGAGCCTGATCGCTGTGCAAGAGTGAGGATGGAGCTGTGAGGAGGAGATGGCCGAGGTAGTTGACCTTGTAAGCGGGATCTAAGCTTTGACTGCTAGTCGGGGGGTTAGGTAGTTAAGCGAGTTATGCAAATCCTCACTACCTAACGTTGGACTACAATGTCTATCCACCAGCTCTATCTATAAATAATAATAGCCAAATGATTGGGTAATAAGCCTATACTAAGTCATATTCTACCTTTTTCATTATATTCTGTTGTTAGTAACTCTCCTGTAAATATTAGAGCAAGCCTACTTTGGACCCTTAGCTCCCACCGGTCTAGGCCAATGAGAAGACCGAAGTATCCGGTGAATGCTGAGCATCAAGTCTATGCAACCTCGAAACAAGGAATACGAAACCTAGCATCATCAAACTCCGCATCAAGGATCTTGTTGGGATTCAAGTCCGCTCCGCCGTAGTTGCCGGACCTAAGCTGGGACTTGAATCACCTCGGCCAGATGTGGGTCCGACTGTCTTGGCCAACTCTAAACACAAATCACGTACCTATTCACAACACAGGCCTCGACATTCAACATGGCACGTTCTTTATTCTGTACCTCGATACCTCAAAGGCCTCGGAAAACTTGGATATTACCCCGCCTATCATGTGTTATCTCGGTCATGATACAAGTATATCTTCTCTCAGACGTCTAACTTGATCTGAAGGTATCACTACAACCAAAGCAATCAAGATGGTGTCTTCAACTTCCCCCAACTCGTACGCTTCTCTCTCCTTCAAAGACATATCAGTCTCTCATGTGTCTGCCGACTCGCCCACGGCAACCAAGGTCCTTGTCGTGGCCTTGAACCGACCCACCAAGTACAATGCTGTGACTGAGAACCTCCTCAACGAGCTTGAGACTGTCTACAACCTGATCAACAGTGACGAAAGGGTTCGTGCTGTTGTTCTTACCGGAACTGGAAAAGCTTTCTGTGCAGGGGCTGACTTGGAGGTCGGCTTCGGCGGATTGCTGGCTCATAAGAAGAGCCCAGAAGCGTTTGACAAATTCCGAGACCAGTATGCTCATCCTTGTACCCGGCAGGCTTCAGATGACTAATAGTTCAGGGGCGGTCGAGTTGCCCTTCTCATTGCAAAGTGCATCAAGCCAACCATTGTCGCGATAAACGGCCCTGCCGCTGGAGTTGGTCTCACCATCACTCTCCCCGCAACCATCCGTGTTGCCTGGTCAGAAGCCAAAGTCGGTCTACCATTCTCACGCCGAGGCTTGACTCTCGAGTCATGCAGCGCTTTCTTCCTCCCCAAGCTCATCGGTCTGTCTAATGCAATGCATTTGACAACCACGGGCTCGACCTATCTTGCGTCTGACCCGCTTGTGAGCGGATTGTTTTCCAAGCTACTTCCTACGCCACAGGAGACCGTCTCTTATGCTGTCAAGCTTGCAGCTGATATCGCGGAGAACACTTCGCTGGCTAGTACGAAGTTGATGCGGGACATGATGCTCTACTGCCCATCCACACCAGAGGAGACACATATCTTGGATTCCAAGATTTTCCTTCGCTCAGTCGGTACTAAGGATAATGTGGAGGGCATCAAAAGCTTCATGCAGAAGAGAAAGCCCGAGTTTAGCGGAACTATCAACCCTGATGAATTTCCCTCGTGGCCATGGTGGGATAGTGCGGAGAAGCATGGTAAGAAGGTTAAGGACGCGAAGCTCTAAGAGTTGGAAGCAGAGAGGTCTAAACTCTCATTTTTCTTGTATACCTAGGCACAACACTGAAATTGAATTCTTGATCCATTTAGAGCCGCTGAATTGACCACGTTTCTGAAATATCAGTAGTCCCTTTTTCGGCTGGTACCTGGTTCTGGAACTGCCGCCAAACTTTTTGGGAGAAATTATCAAGGTTGCATCAACCGGTAAACGTGCCTTTTTTATGTATATTTCCTTGCATGGCCTTGAGTGGTACTACACAAGCCTTGTCTCTAGTATTGTCTGTTAAGCTTGAGCAGTTCATGATATGTCAACACTACTCTCGTCAGTAATACATTCGCCAATGACTAGAACTATTTCAAGAGGATATATCAAACAGACGATCTATTGTATATACTGTACACTCTAAAGACTAAAACACTGAAATCTACCCTTGTCTATCCATCTCTAATCACCGCCCACAAAGCTTCACACTTGAGCACATAAGCTCCATCCATTCTAAGCGTCGACGTAGCACAAAACCCAGCCAAACTCAACGGGGTTGGTGCTAACATGAGCAGGCTTCTTCTTGGTGAACACATCACTACCACGCTGAGTTCCAACACTGTCCTTGTACATCTGGCATTTGACCTTGTTAAGGTCGACATCCTGACCATCAGGGAGGTCAACAAAGACACCGCGGACTTCCAGGCTGGTCATTCTGTAGTCCATGTGCGTGAGAACGCCAAAGGGGACCATGATTGACTTGTAACCGTCCACATTCATGGCGAAGACGTCTACGGTCGCGCTATGTTTCTTTGTGGCGGCGGGGGCGGCGGGGGCGGCAGTCGTGGTTGAGGCGAGGGTAGCGACAACGGCAGTGAAGATGCTGGTGAAATGCATGGTGATGGTTTGATGATGTCTTGGGTAGAGGGATCTTGTGGTCGTAGGCTTGGTTGTTGATGATATAGGTGGTGCGGTTGATATGGCTGCGCGTTGTTGTGAGTATTGTGTTTGTTGTAGGCGAAGTAGTTGTGTGGTGTTGAGCTTGTGGGTTGAGTCTGGTGGAATGAAGAATTATCGCAACAGCTAAAGAGCTCTTTTATATATCGAGGCTCACCAGTCTTTCTCGTGATCTCGAGTTCTGATTCTCTAATTTTAGGTCACGACACTCATCTATCTGCATCTGTCGTCTATCTTCAACCTAAGCCCTACTGATACGGCAGATGGCCTGTGGACTACCACTGCTGATGCTGACTGCATCAAATCATCACAGTTCACAACATTACGAGAGTGCGAGCCAGGGAACCCCGGACTATGGCTGCGGTCGTCGAGGCTTAGCGAGTGCCGGTGCGTCGATCATCCCCACATGAAATCAGTCTAGAACACCCAGGGACCACTGCACTACACTCCTCCAGTCCCTCAGACATTTTATTTTTAGCTTTGCAACGTAGTATTGCTACAATATGCTCTTTATCTGATATGCCGTGAAACCATCGTTGTTGCACCTCATGCTGAGATACACGGTCTACGCATCGGGCAGTCCGACATACGGGATGATGTCCTTCTGGACTTGCGGGTCCTGATACAGGTAACTACCCTCATACGAGAGACATCACGCCACATCTAGCACGCAGTCTGAATTACCCGGTATTGTCGTTGCGTCCTTCCAGCCGTATAGAAGACAGTTTCTTGTTATCCTTTGTAGTGTCATAGCATTTCGTGTTAAACTCGATTCATAGCTTTCAAGGGTAGTCACTGAAAAAGTTATTAAAAACGGGACGCGCCTTGAGTGCCTACCAGGTCAATGCGGCTGTGTAGCATGGAACCCAGCACATACCGTACATATGATTACAGTCTTGTATTTTCTAAAAGCTTTCTCCCTAGACATAAAATTGTCGACTCAAGGAATTTGGGGGTTTGGTATAGGGTAGGAACTTGGTCACGACTGACAAGTTGTTATCGCCCTTGATATTCCTAACGCGGCCTCCTCCTATAGGTACCTTAGCAAAGGCACGACTAGGTGAAACGTCATTACCAAAATTTGAGAGACTTCATAGCTTGAAACTTGGGGATTAATGTGAAAAGGGTGTTTTGTTACCGTTATGTGTAGACACGATGTTGTTTACTTTCTAGTAAGCCCATCCGAACCCTGGGTAAAATTGGTAGGCCACCTGATCTACTACTGCTGCAATTCTCGATACGGCTGTTGTATTTCTGTTAAGTTAGTCTAAAGCCCCTGCCACGGGACCTCGAGCCCTCGGATTGACGTACGGATTCCAATATCTAAATCTCCTTGCTTGCGCGTGGGAGCCATGACCCCTTTAGGGAAGGCGTCGCGCTGTTAAGCGCGCCCAGTGGCGGGGGTCTGAGTGCCTGAGGTAAAGGGTGCCCCCGGCTTAAATAATTCACGTACACAGTATATACATATCCAAGGGTCAATCCAACGAGTGGTATAACAATAAGTAAGCCCGGATAAAATATCTCTCCATGCGTAGCATTAACCCCCGCTTTTTATGTTAGGTGGCATGGTTCCTTGACGAACTTAAGATCCCCCTCATCCTCAACTCCAGGTGTCTTTAAATTTACCTTTTCATATTAAGTGTGTATCTATTAGAAACCTATTCTTGATCGTTTAAAACATATTTGCCACTCTCAAAGCCAGTAGAGTCAAAGCCACCTTGACAAAATGCCTTTTCCGTACAAGACTGTCCTCATCACTGGTGCCACATCTGGTATTGGCTTGGCGCTCGCAGAGAGAATGATCCAAGCCGGCATTTTTGTCATCGCCGTGGGCCGGCGCAGTGACCGACTCAACGAGTTGCTAGCTAAGTACGGTTCCGAGAAGGTAGCTGCTGAATCATTCGACGTGTCGGACCTGGATAAGTTGCCTGGGTGGGTTGAGAAGTAAGTTAAGCATGCGATTAAGTAAACTCAGAAGGTGATGGAATTGACGTGTTTAGAATGACAAAAACCTACCCTTCTATCTCTAGCATCGTTTTAAATGCTGGCTTCCAACGCGCCGTCGACTTCACCAACCCAGGTGCCATCTCGTTACCATCACTCACTTCGGAGATGCAGACAAACTATCTCTCTCCGTTGAGCACACTCTCCCTCTTTCTCCCACATCTCATTTCTCTGGGAAAGAACCCTGAAACACCAGCGTCTATCATCCTCGTTTCTTCCGGTCTTGGTATTGTTCCCATTTCGCGCTGCGCAAACTACTGTGCCACGAAATCGGCCATACACTCCCTTGCTTGGTCTCTCAGGTCCCAACTTTCAGCCCCATCGAGTCCAGAGACGCAGCATATTAGGGTCATTGAAATCATCCCGCCAGCTGTGCAGACCGAGCTTCACTCATCGCAGCCTGATCTTGTCGAGGCAGGCCAGGCGAACATTGGGGTTCCTTTGAAAGAGTTTGCCGATGAGACGTGGGAGCTTATGACCGCCCACGAAATCACGCCTAATGACGAGATAATTATTAAGCTTGTGGGGGAAAGATGGGGTGCCATTGAGAAAGAGAAGAGAGATATGTTTCGAGTTTTTGAGAACATGCTCAGGAAAACGACGGTAAAGGACAAAGAAGATGCTTGAGCCATTTGGCATAGAGGCTGCTAGAGACTACCTAGACTCTACGCTCCTCGATCGACAGGCGAGGTGCTTCACCATTAGAGCCCATGACCACAAAGCCCGGCGATGCCCGCTTTGGCGAGGCGAATGGTATGCTGACGTTGAGTTTGTCGGTCAATTTCATCTGTTGCAGAGTCAAAGAAGGTCATGCTGGCGGCGTAGATGCCCCCGGTTAGTGGTCGTGTAGGTCTTTGCATCGTGTAGGATAGCGAGTAGAGAAGTGAAGAGTCGATGCGTGATGAACTGGACAGAACTCAGCTCTCCTTCTGGTGAAGTGAATTTGTATCTCTTGTGGCCCCGGCCCCCAAAGGGGGCGCCAAAGTCAGATGCCGCTCGATGTCCTTAACTAAAGGATCTAGTACGTAGCAATCTCTACAATAGCATTTGAAATTGGTCATGTTGACAAGACGTAAGTTGGTCATGTGGGGTCGGAAACCGTCGGTAGATGACCCGCTAAACTTGTAGTAGGCCCGTAGTAACTGTACATAAATTCGGCAACGAGCAAACCTAGGCTACTGTTCAAGCTCTCCAAAACATCAAGGAGTCTCGGGAAATCTGATCTTGCAAGCCCCAACGTACACTTGAAAACATCTACCGAAAATCGTTTGGGTACTCATCGAAATGTCACTTTCACCCCGTGGCAGAGAAGCCGAGAAAACAAGTGATGGGTTGCACATCTGGAAAGCCGTGGGCGATCTCTACCACCACTAATCCCATCGGCTTTGCAACCTTGGGAGTATCAGAAAACACGCTCATGGCCCAAGAGCTATCAGAGCATCTGCACAAACAGTGTCTGGAAGAAGCATAACCCAGGAGTCGTTGATGAGGGTCTTGACGATTTCTTGATGAAGCTATTCCTGGACCACAAGGTTTATATATCTTCTGGCAAGGACTTTGGCTGTGAGAAACCTGGATGGTTTCGTATTGTGTTCTCGCAGGATGAAGTCCAGTTGAGGACTGGCTTGGAAAGAGTCGCTGATGCCCTGAGGTCTAGGGGAATTGGCAGGCTATGAGTTATGACAAGAACCGTAGGAATTATCAGTCCAGTTAGGTCTGTAGATGTTAGATTCTGTATCAAAGATAATGGAAGATTAGTGGTTCGGAGGTTACAAACTTAATGGGATTTGAAAAGCATTTCATATAGGTACCTTGGTTGTGCATTTTGTTCAACCTGATAGAATCCTCGGTTATCTAAACCCACGCCCTACATCCGACACCAAATCAATGCTTTTCACAGGGTTCCAAATGTCCTTCCTGTTTATTGATATCGTAACAGCGTAGCTGAGTTTTGCCTTTCCTTCTCTGCCAGTCACAGGTTTCCCGAGTCTAACCTCAACAGACACCCTATCTCCACCCTGTAGCGTAATACTTGACTGATCCGAAAGTCCACTCTTGTCTCCGAGGGTTTCTTCAATCCCATCTTTCATATCTGCGAGCGCGGTGGGAAATTCGGGCACGGATATCGGTTTACACCAGACCATGCCTCCTAGTAAACCTAGGGCTATGGCAATGCCTTCGTGACCTTTCGGACTGGATGCTGGTTTGGGCATGATACGAAATATCTCCGTAATACTGAAATCTAGGTGATCCGGTGAATTCGAGGATAGCCCGTGGGTGGTTCCAACGTTGAATCCAGGTTCCTCTGAGCCAGCATCACCCTGATGTGCCTGTATCATATTGGAATGATTGTATTCTTCCATCGAGAGGCTCGAATCCAAGATATACCGGAAATCCATACGTTCACTCTTTGATCCTTGGTTCTTCACGGTTAATGTATCCCAGAATACCATGAAAGCTGGACTTGGCTGGATCCCTTGGATAGTAAGTGCTGGCTCCTGATACCCGTGGTGATGCTCTTTGCCTAGGCCAAGGTCTATACCTGACTCAACCGGTTCCAACGCCAGGAATATCGTCTCCAACTTGGAAATTGATACCTCGGAGCCAGAAACCAGATAAATGTCGCCAATTCTCAGGTGTACGGTGCCCGTATCGATCCGCTGCGGACTCAGCTGGATGCACACAAAACGGTCCTCCAATCTGTAGAATGTCCAGGCATATACAGAGCCGGATTCTTGGGAATGGCGATTCTTCAGTTCAAACAAGTTCAGGGTGGTCGAAAGCCCGCGGTTGGTGATGGTGGGCGGATCAAATGCAAGAGGGCTGATGGCGTCCGGGAAGATTTTCGGATGTTTTCTGATGAACCCTTGTCCCGAGAAGCGAGAAACCTTTGACAGCGAAGATAATGAAATGATAGTTTGACTGAGTTCGGGACGGAGGTTCAATGTAACGTGGGCAGAGAATGCAGATGGACTTGTTGCAATGACGGGAGACATGGAGTTACCCATGGTCATTGGGTCTGACCATAGCAAAATTGAGTAATCTTCTCTCTGTCGAAGTATCTCATGCTGTAGCCGTCTAAATGCACCCATACCCTCTCCATAGAGAAGAGGCATGTTGACTTTGAAGAGTCCAAGGAGGCAGTAGGCCACGTCTTCTATTCGTGTTGTTTGGCGGTGTGCAGCCCACGACATTTTCTCGGCGACGCTGACGGAATCGATTGCCCGACCGGATAATACACCAACGTCGATTGATGTTATCTCGGATAAAAGGTTGCGAAGGCCGAACTTGCTTCCAAGGCGAACCCAGTCTCCAGTGAAAAATTCCAAATGCTTTGGAGCAATGAGTTCCTGCAAAGTCCAGCCCCTTGTGAACCATCGAGAACGCGCAAAGCTCGTGAGTCGAAGAGAGTCCTCATCAGATGCTTCTCCGGTGTCCGCGACGTCCTCCAGATATGCATAGCACATGGTAGCTTCCTGATACCACCGATACATGGAGTTGATTGCTTCGGAAAGTTCGGCGCTGCTTGTCTTATCGATGCAGCAAGTGTCAACCCATACATAGTCGAAGCCGTTCATCCGAGCCACGTTGCAGAACTGCATGATTTTACTGTAGCCACGTTTGTGTATGTGAAAATCTTTCCCGTTGGTCATGTCTTGGAAGGTAACTTCCTCATCACTCCAGGTATGTGATAAGATGGCGTATGGCGGTGCATATCCATTAAAGTATCGGATCTGCAGGGACTGTGGATGTAAGAGATACATTGTGAAAGGGGGGGGTATCGGCAACCAGATAAAGATTCAATAGACTTGGTATGATATAAACTTCTGAAGACAAAGCGCCGTACGGTTGGTTGTCAGCAAGGAGGGATTGGGTCTCTTTTCTAGATACAATGGAGATCTAGCTTAGTCAGCAATGCAGAAGCGCCAAATATGCGGGATTTATCTCTCACCGTTACCAATACCCCCTTGAGTATTTTATAGCTACCAGCACACCTTGCTTGCTATTTGATACGAGTAATAACACTACGAATAGGCTAGAAAATCTTTAGAGATAGGATCTTCTGGCTTAATTATCTCATCTGGGGCCGGGCTTCAACTTTAAGAAGTAACACATTTCTAATACATCATAGCATCATATACCAATGCTAACACGGGGTTCTAAATACAAAGTAGTGCCATATATCTAACTTCTAGATCTATCTTTGGTATACTTTCTAAATTGCACCCCAATCATCTCATCCCGGAATTCTCTATCTCTAAGGCTGACCGAGGTACTTGAACTTGGGCGACGGTGCCATTGATCCCGAACCACTAATTGCAATCCGAAGTTCATCCCCAGGTACGACATCAACGCAGTTGTCACTCAACGTGACTCCATCCACTTCTTCCAGCACAACGCCCTTGGTAGGCCTTTGCGCAGTAATGACATACTGTCCATCAGAAAGATCCAGCTTGACATTTCTCTCCGAAAAGTCCAGGTACTTCATCGGCTGCGGCCAATCAACACTCCCAGAGATACACATCCCATCGACAAGAAGCCGTACAGCAATGACATGGGGTTCTTCTTTGACGTTGTCAACCTCCCCAGATAAGACCTCTGTAGTACCATTGTCAGTGATGGCGATATCCTCCAGCAGAATCTTGTCCTTGATATCGTTGCCAGTTTTGACGGAAATGAAACGAACTTCGACCGTTCCTTTGACCTCCCGCTGACTGTTGACAATCCAAACGCTGAAAGTGGATTTCTTTGCCGGTCTCGCGTGGCAGACGCTCCAGTCATGATGATCGCGTTCGACTGCAACTGCGAGAGGTTCAAGGGCGCGAGCAATGGCGTAAAAGGCAGGCTTCTTTCGGAGGAAATAATCCACGATTGCCCATGAAATACCAGGCCAGCAATCGTTCAACTGCCAGACGAGAACGCCTCCACAGCGACGATCATCTCCCCATTGGCGTCGCCAGCCGCGGTATGCGTAGGTCAGTGCCTCGCTCTGGCAGAGCTGAGTCAAGTAGACGTAAGACTAGTACAGTTGTTAGCCATGAATAACAACACCAAGTCAGGATAATACTCTATATCATACTTCTAAATCTTCTCGGGGACGAAAGTTTTCGACCAAATATGTCGCGAGGCGTCGCTCATGACCATCAGCCTTGTTGTGGAAATCCATAGTTTGAGACTGCTGGAAATACTCGGCGGTATCAGTGATGAAGTGTTGGATGGTTGCCAAGACGGGGAAAGCCTCCATCCCAAATTCACTGTTGAACCTGCCGCCTAGATTATGGAAAGTCTGATACTTTTCCTGTGTTCCGTGCCAAACTGGTGTCGGTTAGCCAATATTCGCTGACGTTTCGTTGTTGGAAACTTGCCATTCCACTGATGAATATCACCGACCGTTTTGTCATTCGTAGGTTTTCCACTGGAAAAGGGCGATCCAGGCCAGTACACGACACCCTGACTCTCCTCAGCAACCACCTCGGGCAGGAGATGTTCGTAGTAGTATCGAGCAGGGTAATTCGTCTTTAACCAAGATTGCGGGTCTTTGTCCTCCCAATCGTAGTCAAGGTTATGTGTCTCTTGAACTTGGTAATCTTCATTGTTCCCGGCATAGATAACCACAGAGGGATGGTGTCGAAGACGTCGCACGTTCTGCTTAGCTTCTTGATGAATGGCGTCAATAAACTCTGGCCAGACTGGATAGTTGCCGCATGCAAACATAAAGTCCTGCCAGACTAGGATACCAAGCTCGTCGCAGGCATCATAGAATGCGTCTTCCTCGTAGATGCCTCCTCCCCAGACTCTAATGTGGCTTGGTTATTTTATGTCTTCAGCGGGAGAGTCTGGGGAATTTACCGTGTCATAATCTGGTTTCCTTCTATCATAAGCTGTAACCACTGCCGATACCTGTCTGGCGTAATTCTCGGCAAGAGACTGTCTGCTGGAATCCAGCATGATCCACCACAAAAGATGTCGATGCCATTGACTCCGAAGAAGAACGATTGGCCGTGAGAGTCGTCCCTCTGGATGAGTTCACTGCGTCGGAATCCCGTCTTCTTGGTCCAGCTGTCGAGGACTTGGCCATCTTTGATGATGTTGACGGTGACTTCGTACAAGTGCTGGTTACCGTAGCCTGCGGGATACCAGGCCTTTGGCCACGCGTTCATCAGACGAAATCCTTGTTAATACTTTGACAGCTGGAGGAACTTGATGAGATTTTTGCGGCTCAAAACCCGGTTAAGGCTTCAACTCAGAAGAAGGTGCTTGCGGTTCACAAGGATGGTGGTGTGGTTAACCTGGAGAAGGCGTAGAGCGTAGGGGCCGCGTGATTGAGTACCATTGACAGCACCCCACTCCTCGACACAGGGTTTCTTCTTTTCAGCAGACGGATAAGTAAATCATGCGACAAGTATGAACTCCTGTAACCCTTAAATACACCACAAGTTACGGAGTAGTGTCATTTATAGTCCTGTAGACATCTGTAGGTAGACATAATAGTCTCACGTGTGCGTAAATCCTCGGGACTTGATGCCACGATCGTGTGCTGTCTCGTCTTGATTGCTAACCCTGAAAAGGCACGGAGGACCGAGGTTCCACCAACAATTTGAGCTTCCTAAACTGGTATAGCATTGCAATGTCCATGAGTTTTGAAGTGCGGGAGATCAGCTGATTAACATGATGCGGGGTGGATACGCGTGGCTAGGTTTCAGACGCGTCCATGTTGGCTCTTGAGAAGTGCTGTCGTTCTCTGCTCCTTGTGTAGTCATTCTCGCCTTCGTGCATCCTAGTCAGGTGACTACGATATTCTATCAGGTTAAAGGGTCGACTCGTGTTGCAGTTGTTCTTGTGGTCTGGCCACTCCTCCCCCCGCCTCCGAATGCCGATCTCGACTCCTTTTTCCCGGCTTTCCTCGGACAGGCATGGATGCATATGCACCCCAGGTATTTCCCTTGGCCCACTCGTGTCATTCTTATTCGCCATCTCCTCTCTTACTACCGACCTGGGGGCATTCTTAACCTGTCCAATTCTTTCGTCTTCGTTATCCCCATATTTCATCTGCTTCAACTCCACTCATCGCACACTTTGAAGAGCTCTGGATCATCAGCGACAAACTCTCGCGGCAATTCAAACACGGATATTCCCTAACAGCATGTTTTATTCTTGTATGTTCAATACTAATACCTCACGCTAGGCTCATGCTAAACTGATCGACACAGTCCAGAGTTCTCAGAATGAGGATTCACCACAACGTAACAAGCCTGCCAAAGGACTCCATGCCTGCGTCGAGTGTAAGCGGCGCAAAATACGCTGTGATGGAAAACAGCCATGTGATCGATGCCAGTCAAGGCGCTCTCAATCACGCTGCGTCTATGACCATCATCGCCAGCGAATCGTCCCCTCAAAGAGGTTAGTTATCAGAACGTGACCCTCGAAGTGGCAAGCCTTTAGTAACTCCCCTGCAAGAGTTCTCGAGGAGCTTTCCCAAAATTTACAAGACTGCCGGTCTATCTTGAGTCGTCTCTTCCCAGGACACGACGTGTCGTCACTCCTCCCACTCTCGCGTCAGGAGCTCTGTCAACTTTTGGACCAGCCATCTTCGCTATCAGCAGAGCCTATAGAAACCCTACCATCACCAGCGCTGAGCATGTCAAAAATTCAACTGCTTGATGTCCAGCAAATCCCGGCGGGAGATGCGGAGTGGGACGAAGAACGACGAGAACGAGACCCTTTACCAGCGGAAGCTGACGATGTCAACGGCTTATCCCTCACATTAGACAGACAGGCATCATATCTCGGAATATCATCCATCAAAGCTGCTTTCGGGGTCATGGTCAAGATACAACCACAATTAATAACTTCACTGGCATCTCTTCAACGGAGTGGTTCCAAGAGGACCTTAGAGCTCCCTACCCCCCAGACAAGCCACCTTGAGGAGACGGCCCCAATCCCCTGGACATGGAAAGGCCAACTACTTATTGACAACTATTTCAAAGGTCTCCACGTCTTTACGCCTATGCTTGACGAAGTTGCCTTTCGCGCCAACTACCTCGGCGGTCAGAGATGTGATGTACCTTGGCTTTCACTCCTCAACATGGTTTTTGCAATGGGTGCTATAATGGCGACAAAGTCAAGTGACTTGGACCATTTCAAGTTCTATGAGAAAGCTATGAAGCACCTTAGCATTGGTGCATTTGGGAGTAGCCACATTGAGACGGTTCAAGCGTTGGCTCTTCTTGGAGGGTATTATCTGCATTACGTGAACCGTCCAAACATGGCGAATGCTATACTGGGCGCCACAATCAGGATGGCGAGCGCACTTGGCCTCCATAGAGAGCCAATAACGACCCACAATATGAATGCTGCGCTTGTTGAGATGCGCCGACGTACTTGGTGGTCCTTGTTCTGTCTTGATACTTGGACCACCACGACAATGGGCCGTCCATCTTTTGGACGTTGTGATCCCTCGATCGACATTCAGCCCCCTCAGATAATCATCGACCAGGTGAGGTTCCAAGTCCAAATGAAGGTCCTCAGCTTCTAACCCATATTTTTACCAGGAGGAGCGAGATTCCGCTCAGCACGCAGGAATAATGCCCTTGCTAGAAAACATCCAGTTTTGCAAGATTGCAACTCAGATTCATGATATGCTTGCAGAAAGCCTACAACACCTAGACGGTTTATTGGTAGGCTGGTATGAAAAGCTTCCCTCTATTCTTCGTAACCGGGAGACTTGTGCTGAGCCCCTACACCTTGCTCGGTGTATTATCAAGTGGAGATACTTGAACCTCCGAATGCTTCTTTGCCGCCCAATCCTCCTCGCTGTAGCTAGCAGCGACAAAGATGCGCCGATAAGTGAAGATGATCTTGCTGCTATAGCAACTTGTCAGGAACTTGTGAGGCAGACTATTGATGATGTGGCGAGTGGCTGGACGAAGCATCAGATGTCAGGATGGAATGCGGTCTGGTTGCTTTATCAGGCTGCAATGATACCTCTTCTGAGTCTCTTGTGGCAGCCGGAAAGCCCATCTGTTGCTGATTGGCAGGCTCAGATTGAAAAGACTTTGGAAGTCCTCGAGGAGATGGAAGATTGGTCGCTCACAGCGCGTTGTTCGCGGGACGTGGTCAGGCGGATATATGAGGCGAGTTGTCAGCTTTCAGGCCAAAATGAAGACGTTTCTGGGGTAGAAGGAGATAAGTTGCCTGAATTTATGGAGGATGACTTTTACGCTTGGGCGGAAGGGCTGGAGTTGGACCACATGGTGAATATGCTGGATCAGGAGTGGCAATGGGATATAGGGACAGGGTAGTAGCATATCAGTAATCTTAAAAGGGTAGGGCTCTAGGTTATGCTGTTCCCAATGTTAGGGTTCAATTATGCTGCCTTGGTATGTATCGATAACTCGATCTTCTAGGTCGATCATCCCGGCTTCAACAATAACAAAGAACACATTTCCATAACATATTAACAGCACAGTTTATGGTTAATAAATTCTCATTAGTCTATTCAAACAAGATCATTTTATTCTTCCTTTATATAATTCATATAACTCAGAATCCATCAGCCGCCCAGTCAGCATGCTCATTAACCCCAACAACCTTGCTATACCCATTGTCTCCATTCGAAGCCTTTTCCCCATTCACCTTATCACCAACAGGCCCATAACCACCTCCCGAAGGGCTTTCAATCACCAACTGATCACCAGCCTTCATCCTCACCATGTTCCTCTGTCCAAGGTTCACCGCCCTAAACGATCCATCCTCAAGCTTGCGGTTCCAGATATTCGATCCAAACGCGCCTGGCTCGCCGCCGCGGAGACCATAAGGTCTTGTAGTTCTTCGCTCGGTGATGACGCTGAAGCTAAGTGGTGCTAGAGCCTCGTATATTCTTCGGGTTCCGTCGCCGCCGTTAAAGGCGCCCTTGCCACCGCTCCCCTTTCGGATACTAAACTCTCTCATGAGGACGGGGTACCGCTTCTCCATGAGCTCTGCGTCTGTGATGCGTGTGTTGGTCATGTGAGTGTGTACGGCACTCGCGCCGTGCCAGGTTGGTCCAGCGCCTGCACCGCCGCAGACGGTCTCGCCAAAGGCATAGCGGAAGCCCTTGGTACGACCAGCCTCATCGAGGGACTCGCCGCCGAAGAAGCCGACGCAGTTCATGCAGCCTTGAGAGGCGGCAGCGGCTTCGAAAGCGTGAAGGATGGTGTCGCAGATGCGCTGCGAAGTGTGCGTGTTACCAGCGCATACAGCCGCAGCTCCCGAAGGGTTCAAGAAGCAGCCCTCGGGAATGATGATATCGATAGGAGTCAAACATCCCTGGTTCAGCGGGATATCGGCCCCAATCATGGTTCGAAGGCAGAAAATGACGCCAGAGTATGTCAGGGCCCTAGGCGCGTTCATGTTTCCGTGAAGCTCGGGAGTGGTGCCGGTAAAGTCAAAGGTGGCGCTTCCATCCTCTCGGATCTGAACTTGGAGATTGATCCGGGAACTGTTGTCCATGTAGCCAACGGCACTGAGCTTGCCTCCGGGATACTGCGTGCGGACCTTCTTGAGGAATCCTCTAATGGCGATCTCGGCGTTGGACTGGATGGCGTCCATGTAGAACTGCACCGTCTTCTGGCCGTACTGGTCCATCAGTCTGTTGAGGAGTTTGGCGCCCTTGTTGTTGGCCGCGGCAAAGGATTGGAGGTCAGTGATGTTGTCGCTTAATCGTTGCGTGCTGTTACATCCCGGTCGGGTTCCTGGCTCGGCAAAGATCTTGGCGATGCCCTCATGGTCGAACTGGCCGCCACGGATCATGGTGAATGTGTGGATTGCAACACCCTCTTGCCACAGCTCGGTGGAGTTGGGTGGCATGGACGTTCCCTCGGAGCCGCCGATATCAGTGTGGTGGCCACGAGAGGCGAGGAAGAAGAGGATCTCCTTGCCAGCTTGGTCGAACACTGGAGTGACGACAGTCAAGTCGGGCAGATGTGTTCCTCCACTCACTGCAAACTGTTAGCCACGGGTCTGGAATTCTGAACAAACAGGGATATTTCTCTTACCAGGATGGTTCGTTACAAAGACATCACCAGGCTGCATCTTGTCACCAACCAGCTCGATTTGGCCCTTCACCGCATAACTCATACTACCCAGGAAGACAGGGACGTGGGGTGCGTTAGCTACCAAGTCACCGGTAGGACCAAAGATGGCACAAGCAAAGTCCAGTCTCTCCTTGATGTTGAGAGAGACAGATGTCTTCTGCAACGAGCGACCCATCTGCTCAGCAATGCTCATGAATCGATGTCCAAAGACGGAGAGCTGAACTGGGTCGACGGTCAGGGCATCAGCCTTTGATGGGTTCTGGGCCTCGACATCGATGATGATGTGACTCGAGAGAACTCGAGCCTTGCACTTGGGGGCTACCACGACAGTCGCCGTGTCATCGATAATCACCGCGGGTCCTGAGACTAGGTTGCCCGGGGACAGATCCTTGAGCAGAAGGACGCTGGCCTGGTGGAAGCCACCGTGCTTGAAATACATGGGTCGCTGAGAAATGTTAGACAATGTCTCTAGATGGAGGAGTGATACACTTACCGTCTCTGCCGCGAGCTTGTCTGCGTTGATGGGCGTGAAGCTCTCGCCTTTCAGCTCTTGCTCAAGGGCCTCGTTATCCTTGGTGCTCTCAGTACTAACACCAATTGCCCGAACACGAATGTCGTCGACAAGGACCTCTCTGTCAGCTGGGAGAACAAAGGAGAATTCCCTCAGATGCTCAGCGATAAACTCCCTCTTCCAGTCTCCATCAGCGGGCTCCAGGATCATCAGGGTCGTGTCGCTGCCACGGTAACGGAGGTTGAGATAGACGTCGTGCCTGATGGCTGCTTGGTCGACTCCTTGCTGAATGAGGGCGTCTGTACCAAACTTTCGTAGATGCTCGTGGCGGGCCTTGATCTTGGGCAGGGTTTCGGGTGTGAGGACCTCGTTGCATGGTTCCTGGGCTTCTTGGACGACCTCGGCAAGTGCCATGCCTTTGTGATGTTAGATATCTTGGAAACATCCCCGTAGCTTCTTGAATGGTAAAAAGAAGGAAGACTCACCGTATGCCGACAAAAGACTGGAATACTTGTGCATCACAACCTTGGAAATACCGAGATTCTCTGCGATCTCACAGGCATGCTGACCTCCAGCTCCACCAAACACGGCAAGATTATGCGAATCAATCTCGAAACCTCGTGCTTCCGTCAGAGAGCGGATAGGTCTGCACATGGTCTCGTTGGCGACCTCGATGAAGCCAACAGCAACTTCTTCAGGCGTCACATCTCGACCAGTGTCCTTTTGAATGTCCTTGGCCAACTGCTCAAACTTTTGCCGCACGATATCCACGTCGAGACCTTGGTCCTCGTTTGGTCCAAAGATCTTGGGGAAGTACTCTGGAAGTAGGCGACCTAGGAGGAGGTTGGCGTCGGTGATGGTGAGGGGTCCTCCCTTTCGGTAGGCCGCTGGGCCGGGATGGGCACCAGCACTCTCGGGCCCGACTCTAAAGAGACCGTTCTCCCAGAAGAGGATGCTGCCGCCGCCTGCTGCGACTGTGTTGATGTCCAGTTGGGGGCTTTGGATGGTGACTCCGGCTGTGGTGGTTTCGAAGACGTGGTCAAATGTGCCTCCGAAGCGGCTCACGTCGGTAGAGGTTCCTCCCATGTCGAAGCCAACGACAGGTGTTTCGCCATCGTAAGATGTACGAGCAAAACCGACAAGACCACCTAGCATAATCAATAAACCTTACTTGTCTAGGACATCAGGAACACGGGGCAACTTACCTGCAGGTCCGCTGAGGATACCCTTCATACCACTAAATGACTTGTAGTTGACCAGACCACCGTCGCTCTGCATGAACTCGCAGCGCAGCCCTTCAAGATTACCATCCTCAAAGCCGGCTGCGAAACCGGCAATGTACTTGTTGGTCTCTGGCGTGAGGTAAGCATCCGCAGAGGCCGTGCCGGCACGAGACACCATCTTGACCATGTTGGCGCCAACAGCAGACGACAAGGAGACGTGCTCAAAACCCATCTCCTTTGCCAAGGCTTCGATTCTCCGTTCATGGTCGGGGAAGAGGAAGGAATGGGCTAGACACACCGCAACAGTGGTGTAGCCTTGATCCCGGAGTTTTTGGAGCGATGCCCTTGTCGTGTCCTCGTTAAGGTTCTCCAGGACCCTAATCAGTTCGCCGCCAACGCCCTCGACAACCTCACCCTGGATGACTTTGCGGACGCCATTGACGCGGTCAGCCTCCTCGTCGTAGTGCTCAAGAGTGACGCGCTCGTCGATCTCAACTACCGTGTCGTATAGCACGGCGGCCTTGCGGATGTCAAGGGCAAAAATGTTGGGACGTTGTTGAGAACCAATCTCCAGGACGTCTCTGTGGCCCTTTGTCACCAAGAAGGCGTGTCGACTTCCCTTGCGCTCCAAAAGTGCATTTGTAGCGACCGTTGTGCCCATGCGGATCGCGCGGATGGGCTTTTTGGGGAGAGGCTCTGATTTGGGGATGTCTCGTCCAAGATAGTGGCAGAGCACTCTTCGAACGCCTAAGAGCATGTTGGTGGGGCCGACAAGATACAATTGAGCGCAGCTAAAACTAACCTTCTGTGGGAGCATCCTTGTAGTGATCTGGGTCTACAGAGAGAAGCTTGAAGACAAAATCAGGCTTGCCCTCGACAGATGCCCAAACATCGGTAAATGTGCCACCTCGGTCAATAGCGACCAAGATAGAGTCCTCAACTGACTCTGTACTTGTGCTGGCGTGAGGCATGATGAAGATTGGCGGGCTCACTTCGTAAGCGAGGGAGATTGATGGAGAGACAGGGGATAAGGATGGGATGATCGAGATTGAGATGATAATCTATTGACTGGGGGCAAGCCTGGTTTTAAAGACAGATAACGAAGTAGAATCTCATCGGAATATGCATAGATAGATATCCAATCTACATGACAGTTCGAAACGACCTTCTCTCTTTCAATAACTCCCACAGAATCCATCCACTCCAAAATGTCATGTACTAGTACCCTAGACCTCTGACTCGTAAAGCGGGGGAAGTCGACCCACTATTTTCCCCGCGATGTCATCACTCCGAATCTCCGACTCATTATCAAGGTAGCAATGGCCGACAATAGCGCGTCTTGTGAATGGCTCGCAGCTGATAAGCAAAAAAAAGGCGGGTCAGGTCAGGTCGTTTCGACCTTCTCCCTCTTCTCTCTTCTCTTATCCCGACACATGACCCCAAGCTACCACTTAACGTACTCATTCCAATCACTCCACCTTTGAAACCCCCCTCCCAGATCTGCACAATCTCGGCCGCAAAACATCATCACTCGAGTCTCCTTCTACCTACCCTAGCTGTTTTCTCGCTCGCGATGCCCCGCCGGAGACAGAATGAACCCACGGAGAAGCGTGGGAGGAATGCCTGTTGGAAGTGCAAGGGTAGGCAATCCTTCACCCCCGGTCCCCTCACTCGATCTAGGCTGACCCAGCGTGTCCTAGAGCGACGCATCAAGTGTACCCTCGAGAGACCCGTCTGCAGTAACTGTGCTCGGTGGAAGCACACGTGCCAGTACGGAGTCAAGCTGTTGTGGAGAGAAGAGGCCCTTGCTAGGGGCATCTGCTTTGGACGACAAGGTACCTAACACTCTCCCTCCCCTAGACGTGGAACCCGCTCGATGCTTACTGTAGTTCTGCAGGTGTCTATGGCCAGTCATCTAAGGTTCCGCTTTCTAGTCAACCTCTACAAGCGAGGAGCTTTATCGGAGACGTTTACTTTCTGCATACAACCACGACTGACTTTGAGGAGCCTCGGCGTAGGCCTCGAGCGAGTGCCGATGTCGGCGGCAGGGCCGAAGGGTCACAGCACCTGGACCCTCTGAGTGCAGACCAGTCCGAGAGAGAAGATGAAGTTGCAAGAGTAAGAGAAGACGAGACTGTCTATGCCGCATTCAACAGCAATCATCATCCAGGGTTCGGCAGCCAACTATCGTTATTCCCATCTGCCGAGACCTCTGCCGACCTGCGCCTCTTCGACTTCTTTGTCAGCTACATGTGTCCGGGTCTCAGCAATTCGACGAAAGAGAACCCATATTGGGAGTTTGTAGTGCCCTTGTCCTTCACGTCGGAGCCTCTGTTCCATGCCCTCCTTAGTTGGGCCGCCACCGAGGCCGCCTTCACTAATCCTGCCGCCAAAGATGCCTATGGCGTCGCCTCGGTCAAGAACAAAGGTCGAGCCCTGAAAGGCCTGAGGATGGAGATTGAGGCCGCACAGGGTGACTGGTCGACTGCATCGGGCCATTCAGCCTCGATCCTCACTACGATAATCATACTCTCATGTAACGACATTGCGATCCTGTGCTCGACAGTCTGGATGACGCATCTGAGAGCTGCCCGAGTCCTATGCAGCATGGTCTGGCCACGCCATCCTAGTGTATGTGAGCCAGACAAGTTCCGCCAGTTCTGCATCATGTGGTTCGTTTCCCACGATATCATGAGCCGTACGGCTTGGATTCAGGAGACTCTCTTCGACCCGGGTGAGTGGTTTGCCAGCGACGACGAAGCCGAGATCGATCCGATGATTGCCTGCTCTCGGGGCTTGATACAACAAGTCTCGGCCATTGGGACCTTGATAATGGATTTACGGCACTCGGGAAAGAGGAAGAAAAAGCTGCGTGGAGCAGATGATGGCCAAGGACAAGAAGATGCGACAGACCCCTCTATCAAGTCACGGCGCGACTCTATTGAAGATGGCCTCAAGGACCTACGTCAGCGGATCTCGACAGGGAGTGACGCCAGTGAGTCCAACGACGTGCTGCTTCAAGTAGCCGAGGGCAAGAGACTATGCTCCCTCATCTACCTATACGCGTGCATCGACAACGCCACGCCCACGTCACCCGTCATTCAAGGCCTGACGCGACGGGTGATGGATCTCCTGGCCGACCTTCCACCCAAACCGTCACTGACCTTTATCCTCTTTGTCGTGGGCACCTTGGGGGTATGTAACGAGGATGATCGGCGACTTGTGCTAGATAAGTTTGACAGTTTGATCAAGGCGAGGTGGCTTGCGTTTGTTGTTAGGGCGAGGGATGTGGTTATGGACGTGTGGCTTGATAGGGATCTGGGAAAGGCTGGGAGCTGGGAGGATCTGGTTGAAACTAAGAGTAAACTGCTAAGTCTGGCATAGGATGGGAGAAGAATTGAAACCACCTTCTATCGTTTTCGTCATATCAATCTACAAACTTTTTCTATACATGTCCTTTTGTTACTCCAATGGACCGCATTACAGCTTCGACTTGAGCTGATGGCCTACAAGTTGCTCCGGCCTGCACTCCTCTTCACCAGCCCAAATCGGTACATCCTTGACATCCTGCAAATCTCCAAATCTCCAGCTGATATCATCGACTTTTCCCTCAGGACTCCCCTTCCACTTCCATCTCCCCAGCTTCTGCTCACCCTGCTCTAAGACCTCCCGTGCCCAGCGCCCAGCAATGGGGAGCATCTTGAACGCATGGCCACTATCACCAGAAAACACCATCAACGACCTGTCTTCAGTATCTGGGACATAGTCGATGATAAAGTTGGAGTCTGTCGTGTCACCGCACCAGCAGATGAACTTTCGTGTCATAGGCAATGATGAGAACTGGGGTATCGTCGCCGCGATCAGCGCGGCAAGCTTTTCCTCGTCCTCCTTAGGGATCTGCCCACCCGGGACATAGGTGGCCGTGCTTTCATCCCGACTATTGGTGGCCGGGAGACTCGCACGGCCGTTGTCCGAGACTTCGAAGTTGGTGAGGCCTGCTCTGTGAGCGCAGAGCTTTAGTAGTCCCGTCTCTGCATCCGGCTCGAAGAAGAAGCCGAGGTCCCGACAGTTGACGACTGGAATGCCAGCTAGACTCCTCGCCTGTTCGGGCGTGAGTTGAAGATGAGCGACGGCCCATGCTTTAGCGGTGATCTGGGGCGTGATGGAGGGTATGAGACGACCGACGTGGGCGCCCAAGGACACGATTGTGTGAGCGGCGAGATGCTCACGGCCAGACTTTGTCTTGACGCCTTTGCATCGTTTCCCGTCAAAGAGCAACGAAACTGCGTTCCCGTCCTGCTCTCCTAGGACGAAGCGCACGCCGCGTTCCTTGCAGGTCGCGTACATCTTAGCCATAGCCCTTCCGGCGCGGGCGTATCCCCCGTACTTGTTAAAGTAGCCGTGCCATCCCTCCATGGGTCCTGTCAATTGAGGTACAATAGATCTCACATCGTGTCCCGACTTGATCTGTTTCAGAGTACCGGGAGGATATTCCGGGCGACCTTTCAGCGTGAGAAGACCCTTATTGACCGACTTTTCTGACTTGCTCGGCCCGGTGGGTGAATTGACGACAACGAGGCCTCGCTCAGCGTAGAAAGGTGCAAAGTATGGTGTTTTCCAGGCTGCGATAGCCTCTAGGGCAAGACTGGTGTAGAAGTCATCTTCATACTCGGCGCGGATAGTCTTGTTGAGATCACATCCTGCCGAGTACGGTGAGGGTATATCATTGCCCTTGTCTAGGACGGTGATATTGCGGTAGCCGTTGATAGAGAAGTCAAGGGCGGCTGATAGACCAAATGTGCCGGCCCCGACAATCAGGATAGAGGCGTCTTTGAGTTCGGACATGATTGCGAAACAAGAGTTACCAACCCTGTTGGTTGGCGGGTTAGGGGAAAGATAACGTGAGAGGGACGCTAGCAGATATATTGCAAGATATCTTCACAATACCACTGTTGAATTAGGAGTCGAGCGATATCGGATACCCTTGTAGATATGAGCTGATATTGAACTGACTTGCTGGTTACAATCATTATCCGCCTGATCAAATCTTTAACGACCTCCATAAGCTTGCTTTTTGTTATCTTGGCATGTGGAGTTTTTTTGAGAGATTGTACCGATACTTAGACCCCTGATATCCCCACTACTAACGGAAATCAACCAATGGTGGTGATTACCAACTTCCCCGCATCAAGTCTTGGCACGGCGCGATGGAGGGAAGGTCGAAACGACCTTTTTCATGTTGTTGAGACCCTGGAATTGGGCTTATCAGGGGGTGGGTTCACGACTCGAGTCTCCCCCTGGGAACCCTGATCTAGGAAGCTGGGGAGCTATCTCGTGTTACCCCGGAATGTCATGACTTTTCCCCTCACTGTACTCCTCTGGTTCCAGTTCCAGGCCCATGGATCCTTGATCCCGAGGCGTTATCATGGGTTATCCTTAGCCGTGTGCTAGTTATTCCCGATAATAAACGTTGCCTTTCTTAGCCTTCACGCCAAAAGCATAAGAACCCTCTCGATACCCACCAAAAATTTGCAACCTCCTGCAACAGAACGGCCTAGGTTCAATATCCCCATCTCTCCCATAACCAGCATTACCCACCTCTCATCACACCTGCAACCATGGGTGCTGCACCAGAGTCGGACGACAAGAAGCACGCCATCTCAAAGGTTCCGTCTGTTCAACAGGCTGGGATGGTCGAGGCGCAGAAGCTTGACAATCGCAATGCTGACAAGGCGGCTGTTTACCTTAATAGTACTGAGCATTATGAGCCTCTTACTCCTGCTGAGGAGAAGAAGGTTATGCGCAAGATTGACTGGATCTTGTTGCCAATGGTATGGAAAGCTCTGACCTAGAGAAGAATGAATACTAACGATTATGGCTCCTTAGCTTTTCCTCGTGGCTACTCTAGGAGCGTAAGTAGTATCTCCGTCAGTCAAATTGGGCGTAATCATCTAACATTCTTCTCCATAGTATTGACAAAGTTGCTCTCGGAACGGCTGCGCTCTACGGGCTCCGCGAGGACAACAACCTCGTCGGTCAGCAGTACAGCTGGCTCGGCTCCATTCTCCCTCTAGGTGTTAGTCACCCTCTCCTCCAGATAGAGAATAAACCCAGCTGACAAGATCTATACAGGCACTTGTCGGCATGTTCCCCTCGACCTGGCTCATCCACCGCCTCCCGAGCGCCAAGTATCTCTCCGCCTGCTCCATGGGCTGGTCCGCGTGCGCCCTGCTTATGGTAGCATGTCACAACTTTGCAGGACTCGCTGCTCTTCGGTTTTTGATGGGTAAGTTCATCAAGGAAGAATCCTTTTGCAAGGCTTGTCTGACGAGAATGGCAACAAAATAGGTGCCTTCGAAGCCATCATCGTCCCTGGAATCTCCCTGATGCTTGCTGGTTTCTACCTCAAGGAAGAGCAGCCTCCTAGAAACGCCCTTGTGTTTGCCGCTGCTAGTTCTGTCATCAATGGCTTCCTCTCTTGGGCCGTTGGTCACATTCCTGAGAGTGCGCCGCTCGCCATCTGGCAATATCTGTTTATCCTGACCGGTAAGTCCTAGCCGTATTACTCCCAAAGGTATAAGACACTAATCAACCTCGTTTCAGGTTCCGTCTCCATGGCTTGGTCCATCATCGCATTTATCTGGCTCCCCGGAACCCCAATGGACGCCTTCTTCCTCAACGATCGGGAGAAGCACCACGTAGTGAACCGTCTGGCTGCCAACAAGACTGGTATTTCCAACAACGTCTGGAAGTGGTCCCAGGCCAAGGAGGCAGTTATTGACCCCAAGACCTGGCTACTCTTCTTCTTCAACATTGCCATCAACATTCCCAACGGCGGCCTCGTTACCTTTGGCGGGCTGATCATCAAGGGCCTTGGCTACTCTGGCGTTGACGCATCGCTCCTCACTATGCCGACCGGTGTTATGTCTACCATCGCCTCGTTTACCTTCTCGCTCTTGTCCGCCAAGTGGAAGAACCGTCGCTGCCTGGTCACAATTCTAGCCTGTCTCGTCCCTATCGTGGGCACCGCCGTCGTGTTCGCCCTCCCCCGAAGCAACCTTGCCGGTCAGATGGTTGGTCTGTACCTCCTGTACACCTACTTTGGTCCATATGTCGTCGGCATCGGCCTAGCCCAGGCTAATACTGCCGGTCACACCAAGAAGTCGGTCGTATTCGCCATCCTCTACATCGGATACGCCGTCGGCAACCTGATCGGTCCCCAGACGTTCCGCGCCAACCAGGCTCCGGAATATGTCGGTGGCACCATCTCCATGATTGTCTGCTACGGCGTCTGCATGGCTATCATGGCCGCGTACTGGGTCATTGCTGCCTGGCAGAACAAGAAGAATGCTGAGAACATGCCTTCTTCTGGTGATCAGGAGGAGGATGTGATTGAGTCATTCTTGGATGAGACTGATTTCGAGCAGAAGGCGTTCATTTACACTACCTAGTTGTTGAAGTAGAAAGGGGTGTCTAGGTCTGGGGATTGCTGTGCGGGCGTCGGTTGATCTGAGGACGGCAATTAATGTCTTGCCTAGACAAGGGAGCGAAGTCTGGGATAAGTTGATAGTAATATGAAGAAGCATGCACTTTGCCCGGAATGGGGGTGCCTTTGCACACGAGGGGCCTTTCATATTTGGTCTACAATTTCAAGTGGCGTTGCTCCCCCCTACACCGGCGTCGACGACCTCTTGTTAATCTACATCTTAAAAACATCGTTTGACCAGGTAAAAAATACGTATAATTTGATATGGTGTAATGATGGGGTTAGAGGGTATCCTGAGCGAATACAGGGCTTCTAACGCTACTCCACAGTACCGAGACATAAATGAAGTGTGAGTCGGTCTTATAGGCAGATGACAAGATGCAAACCGCCTGTCTTCAGTTGTTTCATTCTCGTATTTACTTGAGGGTCTCTCGATAGCGCAGTATCTTGCCAACGCTGCTAATACAGACGATTTACTTAGAAACTAGAGTTCCCTTGATCTATATCCGACGATGCTGGGACGGGACTCAAACTACATTCTTGGCCCTTTTTAGCTAGATTTAGATACTCGTAGAAGCCAGAATCTCTCACTGTATTGGCTAGAGCTAGTGGAAGCCCCAGCATATAAAATCACGCACCTCGCCTGGACCTTCTCTCATCCAGATCCAAAGTGGGCCCGCCAAACACCACCTCTTCAAGCCTTCTCGAGAGGAATGCCTCATATATAAGCGTGGAGAGCCCCTAACTTTACGGAAGTATTTTCCCCATCCCTTCCGACTTTCTCTGTTGAAGACTTTCCCACCATGACATACCTGGAAAACACGACGCAAGTGCACCAAGCCACCAGTCCGCTACATCGACTAACAGCAGATAGGAAGAAATATGTCCTCAACACGGGGGACTCAATGCCCGCCCTAGGCCTTGGTACATGGCAATCCAAGCCGGGTGAGGTAGAACTCGCCGTGCAATGGGCCCTTGAGTGCGGCTACCGTCATATCGACACGGCATTTGCATACGGCAATGAGAAGGAAGTAGGCGCAGGCATTAGAGCATCCGGAGTCCCTCGAGAGCAGATCTGGCTTACAACGAAACTGGACAATGATTACCACCATCGTGTTTCTGAGGCAATCAACACGAGTCTTGCAAACTTGGGCACTGACTATGTTGATCTGTATCTGATGCACTGGCCGGTTGCTCTCGATCCCGATAGCCCTGGACAGGTCCTCAAAGACTGGGATTTTGTGGATACTTGGCGCGATATGCAGAAGCTTGTCGGTACCGGCAAGGTTCGCAACATTGGTGTCAGCAATTTTGGTATAAGGAACCTGGAAAAGCTACTGTCAGCGGAGAGCTGCAAGGTAATCCACCAAGAAACTTTCACCTTTGATAGGCTCTAACGCTTGCAGATAACCCCGGCTGTAAATCAGGTCGAACTCCATCCTTTCAACCCTTCCACCAGGCTCATCAAGTACAATGAGGCCAAGGGGATTCACACAACAGCATACTCGCCGCTCGGCAGCACAAACTCGCCAATATATTCCAACGAGACCGTCATCTCAATCGCAAAAGCCCGCGGCCGTACTGCGCAGCAGATCTTGTTGATGTGGGGTTTGCAGAGGGGGACAAGTCTGCTGCCAAAGTCGGTCACCAAGAGTCGCATCGAGGCCAACTCTCAACTCGGGGGATGGCAGCTTACGGATCGAGAGATGGCCAGTCTCTCGGGGATTCCTGATCGCTTCAAGGTTGCTGACGATTCGTGGCTGCCTGTGAGAGTGTTCTTTGGAGATGACGAGGAGGTTGATGCTGCCAGGCCTGTCTCGATGCTGTAAATGGCCTTTCATGCCCAAGAGAGAAGATTGAACGGACGGGGGCCTTTCTTGATGATATAGATTTGTTGATTTGTAGCACATAGCATTGCATTTATGAGCCTATATGAGAAGATGGAGAGTGTGCTCCTCACTGCTATTCAACACCATATATAAACTACCTAGATACTCCTGTTATAATCCCCTCTCTACCAAGCAAGGCGCCAGCTACAAATACAGAAGCTGATGCGTGTGACAATATACACAATCAAATGGAGCCTGCCCTGTCGCAAAGTTCAGCGTCGTCCCCTTGAACTCCACTAGACACTACGATCTTGTCTGTCTGTTATCCCGACTTCAACTATGATAAAGAACTCATTTCCAACACATCATAGCATCATATCCCAATGCTAACACAGTTCCCTAGACACTACACATAATGAGTCGTACCTAGATCACGAATCTCTCCACGTTTAAATTCCCCTTCCCAGACCTACAGGCGCTAACGCTGCGGCAGCGCTTGGCTAGGAGCTGTCACTGGTTGGAGAAGCGAGGTGGCGCTTGACACGGTTGAAAATAGGGCGGACGGGGTCTATTTTAAGACCTTCCCAGCTTTGAACTCTGAAGCATGTCAGCTGAGAAATAAGGGGTTCGGGTTCAAATACTGGCTCCCCCCCAAAAACAATCAGGCTTGGATGCGCTTTAAACCAAAACCCTCTCTCTCTCAGCCCAATGGATCAACAAAACCCATACTTGATATACGAGTGGCCTGAACGGAAGGATCTTCCCTGTCGAAACTACGATTTCTTTGAGCCCTTGCAAAACCTTTTTCCAACCGTCAGAAGGTTCTCTGGGGACTCATCCGGGTTGAGAGACTCATCCGGGTTTCATTTTATGTCAGTCATTGAGAATCTAGAACAATGCATGAAACACACTAGGATGAGAAACTGCACCAACGAGAAGTGCCTGCAAGTCGAGAACACCCTGGCTCGCGTTGCTCCCGAATGCGAATGGGGCGCTTTCCGGGCATGGGCACTGAAGGTTATGGCCTGCTGGAGCACAAGTGAGAAGACTGCGTTTGACATTGATGCACATCCAAATGCTACCAGGGGTAAGATATCGCCTCATATAGCTGCTGCTAGGATTCCGATGTCGCTCCCCGTGGGTTCAGCTCGTATGTCCTTCCGGGGCACAACACAACGTCTTGCCCCTTCTCCTAATATGGCGATATACTTCTGCACAAAGCTACTCGGCTCATTGGAACTAATGGACTGGAACTACGAAGTAGGCTTTCATACCGACGATGACTTCTTCGGCGTGGTTGAACTGCTCATTTGGATGTCGAACGCGACCGACTTTGTCCCGAACCCTCGCATAATGAGAAACTACGTCGGTGTAGCCGACGACCTAGAGCTTCCGCTCCATATGAGGCGGCTGAACAGGGCAATCTTGAATGTGTCGAGTTTGCAGTCAAACTTCTGCAGACGCCGACTCTGGAACCTGGTTCTCGCTTGTAGAAGCGGCATCGCCAGCATCCCTTCCATCATGTCCATACTCGACACAATGCCAGCGACCGACACTAGGGCACATGCCCAATGCACGCCCGAGACGTGTCAGTTCGACGAGGAAAACTCGACAACCGTTCGACAGTTGCACCAATGCGGCCTCTCTGAGAGCGATCATCGCATCAAGTGCGATCCCTCCAAACTGAACCATTCCACATTGCCTCACAATGCCTGGACAATGAAGCGAGAGCTCACAGCCGGCAAATTCATGGCCATATCACATATTTGGCTCGACGGAACTGGGTCTTCAATCAATACTGAAGCTGGCACTGTCAACGAATGTCTCTTCGAATTCTTTACTTCCGTCGCCCAGCGCGAAGGCTGCGAGGGCATATGGTGGGACGCCATCTGCATGCCGTCCGACCGGAAGAAGTGGGCGGAGGAAATCAGCAGGATGCACCAGAACTACTCCAATGCCGAGTTCACTCTGGTCCATGATTTGCAGCTAGCTAACTTTGAGTGGACGGACGACGGCAGTCCGTGCCTCGCGTTGGCGCTCTCGGCCTGGTTCACCCGTGGCTGGACGGCTTTGGAGTTGCGGGCTTCCAAGAAGGTCAAGGTCCTGTTCAAAGCCCCCGCGCAGCAGCATGGAGGCCAAACTGTACCCGAGGCCGGGTTCATGTTTCAATACAATGGCAATCGTGAATACCGCTACGTTCTCAAGGACCTCGACGATGACATCTTGGCTAGCGGGAAGAGCATCTTCACACGTCCAGCACACCAAGAAGTATCTCTTGTCATCCAGACAGTCCGCGGCCGAGCCCAAGGCGATCTCACAAAGCTCAATCAGCTTATGTTGGCCATGAAGAACCGGCACACCTCTTGGGGGAGAGACCGCATGATCATCACCAGCCTCATGGCAGATCCACGTGGGCTCGAGTCGGGGCTAACGGCACCCGAGATCACCAAGAAGCTTCTCGTCGAGCATGTCACTCGGATCACTCCGCACAGCCTACTCCACGGCAATATGACAATGTGCAGTTCGGGGCCATGGTCATGGTGCCCGCCTGTATTGCTCGACCTTGCGGAGGATGAGGAGGGCTATGATAGCTTCCTCACTATCACACCGAATGGAGAATTGACAGGCACATGGGCAACGAAGACTCTTACGAAGGAGGAGCTAGCAAAGCTGTCACCAGTGGGCTCTCATCCTTCAACAGTCATACGAATCAAGCGGTATTTAACAGCTCCGAAGGAGGTTTTGATCCTGGATAAGAGGTTCGTTGTTCGCACGAACAACACAGTCGCAAATGATCGCTACTTACTAGTTACGAAGCCAGGACCGGCTGGACGGTCGACTTATATTGGGGTTGTCAACGGAGAGATTGATTGGATAAGCGGTCGGGTTGAACAAGATATTATTATAGGCTAAAGTGTAACATTGTCCACAGCAAGGCGACGCATCGCCACTCATCAGCCTGTTGGTGTCAAGGTGGGAACCATGTAGAGAAACTTACAAAGGCCGCCTGGTTTGAGCCTCTGGACTTCCTTAATCGCGCTATCCAGCAGCTTCATGTTGAATAGAGCATTCTTCTGCCACCCTTCAGCAGCCGAGGTACTGGCAATCTCCTGTCTGGTTGGGTCGATAAACTCCGGGTGCATCGCTAGCATGATGAGAGTCTGGGCCAACAGATCTGTCGTCGTATGGAGAGCGGCAAAGGACAGCGTCAGTTGCACAACGGCTGCATCGTAATCATAACCCTTACACTCGCTCTCTGCCCTATAAATCACGTCATTAAAGCTTAATAACCTTAATATTTTACCCTTATATAA